>PVKE010002616.1:0-80619 GCA_004027555.1 Craseonycteris thonglongyai | reverse complement strand
TTATTTATTTATTTATTTATTTATTTATTTATTTATTTATTTAGTTTTGACAGAGAGAGAACTGAACTAGGGGAGCTCCCAGTTCAGCATATGGTTCCGCACGGGCCAGGGCGGGGATTCGATCTTCTGTCCCCGGCGCTGCAAAGTGAGCGCTTAACCCACTGAGCCATCCCGGCTTCCCCCCAAAATTATGTCATATATATATATATATATATATATATATATATATATATATATATATATATATATATATATATTTCTGTTTTCTTTTTTTGAACTGAACTGGGGGCCTAGCGCATTCGGGAAGCACACCCCAGTTCAGCATGTGGGTCCGCCTGGGCTGAAGCCGGGATTCGATCCTCAGTCCTCAGTCCTCGGGGCTTCAAAGCGAGCGCTTAACCCGCTGAGCCATCCTGGCTTCCGGAAGCTTCTCTTTAAGCAACGCTGGCCCAGTGCAGCATGGGCCTGCATCTCCACAACACCCTGCTGTTCTGCTTCTCCCAAACGTGCCAGCAACGCGCATCGAGTGAGACGCCTGAACGACTGGGGAGGTGCCATGGCTGTTATCCAGCAGCGAATGCATCAACAGGAAATGGCCTGGGATTCTTTCCTTCACTCGGCAAATATTGATGGTGCCAGGAACTCTAGAAGGCACTGGGAAGAGAGCAGGCAACAGGAGAAGCAGATTGGGCCCTGATGGGGCTCCACTAGGAGAGACAAAAATAACCAAAGCAAAGAAGTGAAACTTAGTGTGTCACATGGTGATGGAGAGCAAAGAGGGATCCATATGTGAGATGAGGTCTAGGAGAGATGTAATTATTCATAAGGTAATCAGGGAGGGCTTCACTGAGGAGGTGACATTTGCGCTTCAATGTAAAGGAGGTGAGCGAGGAGCCATGTGGATATTTGAGGAAGAAGGAACAGCCAGTGCAAAGGCCCTGAGGTAGTACCATGCTTAGAATATGGTAGGAACTTGGAGGCCAATGTGGTCATTGCTAGTAAATAGGTGGATAGAGAGGGTAGGAGCTAAAGTTCAGAGAGGAAACGATGAGGAGGAGGCAATCTTACAGGGACTTGGGGACCACATGGGGATTTTGCTTTTACTCTGAGTGAGATGGGAGCCATGGAAGGGTTCTGGGCAAAGGAGCAAAGGGATCTGATTCAAATCTCAACAGGATCACCATAATAATAACACTAATAATTGATATTTGTACAGCCCTTCTCATGATGTCTGCAGAAGGCCTTGCTGTCTATCCAGTTGTCTAAAACACCCTAGCCATTTCAGACACTTCCATCTCTCTCAGCCCCTATGCCCAAACCACTACCAACACTGGTACAGTCTCCCGCCAAAACATATCCTGAAGTAAATTTCCAGCAGCTTTACTGAGACAGAATTTACACATCATATAACTCACCCATTTAAAGTGTATAGTTCAGTGGTTTTTAATATACTCACCGTGTTGTGCAACCATCACCACAATCAATTTTAGAACATTTTTATCTCCCCAGTAAGACATCCCTTAGCTCTTCTCATCCCAAGGCAACCACTAATGTACTTTCTGTCTGATTTGCCAATTCTGGATGTTTTCTATACATGGGATCCTACAATATGTGAACTTTTGTGTCTGGCTTCTCTCCTTAGCATCATGTCTTCAAGGTTCATCTGTGTTGTAGCATCCATTATGAATTCATTTTCTTTTATGGCTGAATAATATTCAGTTGTCTGGATACACCGCATTTAGTTTATCTGTTCATCAGCTGATGGACGTTTGGGTGGCTTCCACATTTTGGTTATTATCAAAAAATGCTGCTATGAACATTCATGTACAAATATTTGTTCAGACACGATTTGTCATTTCTCTTGGGTAAATAATGTAGGAGTGGAATTGCTGGGCCAATTGGTAACTCTGTGTTTAGCTTTCTGAGGAACTACCAGACTGTTTTCTAAAGCGACTTCACCATTCCCACCAGCAAAGTCTCAGGGTTCCAGATTCTCCATTTCCTCATTGACACATGCGATTGTCCTAAAGCCATTTGCTCCTCTCCATCTCCACTGTTGGTAGCCTGCTTAAGCTGCCACCATCTCTCATCTGGACCACTTAAGTCACCTTGTCCCTGGGCTCCTGGCTTCCACCCTCAGTCTTTCCCCACACCACAGGCAGAGGGAGCCTGTAGGCACTGAGGTCAGATTCTGTCCCTCCTCAGCTCAGAACTCTTAAATAGCTCCTCATTGGCTGAGAATATATCCAAACTCCTCCCACTAAGCCAGCCCCTGCTCACCTCTCTGACCATACTCATGTCTGATCATACTCAGGTCCCTTCTTCTCTACCCATTCAGACACAGCTACACCAACTGTACAACCTCAGAGCCACCCCCCGTGCTATTCCCTCTGCCCCAGGACTCTTAGCCCTGCTCTCCTCTTACCTCTTCCTTTCCCCTCTCAAACCTGGGCTTTACTGTCACCTTCCCAGAAAAGCCTCCCCCTGACTCCTTCACAGCCTAAGTCTCACCCCCACCCCCATCCTCTCCCTTGTTGCATTTAGCACTGCTTGAAGTTGCATTTCTATTTGTGTGACCGCTTGCCCAATGGCTACCCTCACCTCAGGCAGCTCCGTGAGCGTGGGTGAACATCAGTGTCTGGTCTGCAATGAAAACAAACTAAATATCTGTGTTCATTTCTCCCCCTTGACAGCCACCTACTACCTTCCTCTTTGCACACTGCAGTTCTCTTCCCAAACATATTATTCCCTCTCTTTTTCTCTGGCTGATTCCCTCTAAGCCTCAGTTGCATGTCACTTTCTCTCAGATAGTATTTCTGGTTTTTTCTTTCTGTTCTCTCTTGTTTCTTTTTTTTTTTTTAAGATTTATTTTTATTGTTTTTGACAGACAGAGAGAGAGAGAGAGAGAGAGAGAGAGAGAGATACAGAGACAGAGAGAAGGGGGAGGGCCCAGAACAGTCTCCATAGTTGCACATCATTGGTTTTTCCACATAGTTTCATTCCACAGGTGGGTGCGGGACTGCGGGCCGGTGTCTCACCCCAGTGAGAACTAGACTGGGGGCACTCCCCAGTTCAGCATATGGGTTCGCACGGGCCAGGGCCGGGACTTGATCCTCAGTCCCCAGGGCTGCAAAGTGAGTGCTTAACCCACTGAGCCATCCCAGCTTTCCCTTGTTTCAGTTTTTACTGTGACTCACAGTAAATATATACATATATATATTTGCATACATACACTGTACATATATATGTATATTGTGACCAGGACATACATACACATAAACAACAGTTCTCAAATCTATACACTCAAAATTATCAAGGACCCTAAAGGGCTATTATTTATGTGGATTATGTCTATCAATATTTACCACATTAGAAATGAAAACTGATACATTTAAAAAATATTTGGTTACCAATGCATTTTAAAATAAGAATCATAGGGGAAGTCGGGATGGCTCAGTAGGTTGAGCGCTTGCTTTGCAGCCCTGGGGACCGGGGATCGAGTCCCGGCCCCGGCCCATGCGGAACCATGTGCTGAACTGGGAGCTCCCTCAGTTCGGTTCTCTCTCTGTCCCTGTATCTCTCTCTCTCTGTCAAAAATAAAAATAAATAAATATATATATATTAAAAAAAATAAGAATAATAAACCCATTGCATTTAATATTTAAACCTATTTCAGTAAAAATAACTTTTCCAAACAAAAAAATTTAGTGAGAGGAGTGGCATTATTTTTGCCATTTTGCAAATCTCTTTAACGTCTGGCTCAACAGAAGACGGCTGGATCCCTGTAGCTGTTTCTGTGTTAGTCACCATATTGCGAGCTGTGTAGCTTCTGGAAAATTCAAGCGAACACTCATGAGAAAATGAGAGTGAAAAAGGCGAGAAATGTCTCAGTGTTAGTATGAAAATAATTCTGACCTCTTGGATCCCCTGACAAGGTCTTGGGGGCCCCCAGGGGGACCCTGAACCACACTTTGAAAACCTGCCGACAGTTTTGAAATCAATAAAGCTCTGAAAACAAAGTTTTGTCAAATTTGGAGGCAGAACTTGAGCTAAACAGACGCATAGTCTTAAATGACGTATTCCCCCCGTCCATGGATTGCAGCACAGAAATATTAAAGTGTTGGATGCCAGTCAGGTTTCCCCAGAACACACTAGGGCTGTTCCAAATATACAGGGTATGTTCCTATGGACTTATTAAAATAAAATAAAAAAACCCAAATCTAAAACACATGTGGCTCCCAAGGTTTCAAATAAGGAACAGACCCGTCAGAAATGAAAGTTTCCATATATGACTATTTCCCTTATGGCAGGCATGCACTCTGATATGTTCTAGCTTATTCTATTTTAGTACTCCCCCCAAAATCTGGTCGAGACCCACAAGCTTGAAGTCACACCTCGGTAATGGCTCACTGCTCATAGTTTGAAAAACTCTAGTGGACCTTCTGCGAGCCCCTGTGAGCCCCGACACACACCCCACCCCCGCCCCACGAAAGGCAGGAAACGGGTTTGACTTGTTTCCTGCTGCATCCCCAGGTTCTGGCATAAGGCCTGGCTAGACACATAATAGGTGTTTAATAAGTGTTTGTTGAGTGAATGATGAACAAATAGCGAGCCAGGGACGGAATTAAGACTGCAATCCCGCCTGTGCGGCTCCCCAGGACTCAAGAATTCTGCCCACATCATTTCCAAAGACCGCTGCCGAAGACTCTTGGCTCCAGCTACCCTCATCCAGCGGTTGCTTCCTTCCGAGGAGATGCTTAACCCGAGTCGCCTTTCTGGACCAATCAGGACTACATTTCCCACAAACCCCGGGCTGGGACTACGCTTCCCACAAGCCTCTGCTCGCACTAGGTTCTGTGCCCTTCAGCAACCGCTCTGGGCATTTTTGCCTACCCCCACCCTCTCAATTCTGTTCTCTCTACCTGCACAATGGTCAGGCTATCTGCAGCCGTGGTCCCGGCACCCCCTCCCTCCCACCCCTCACTGCACAATGAATCTGCCTCAATTTTTTCCAGTAAGATCCTCGAGAGACAACCCCCGTCCCTTCCCCTGGGGCCCCTGCTGCGGGGGGCTGTGCGCTGCGGGGTTTAGGAGCCTCCTGTCCGGGGTGCGCCGAGAGGCCACGGCTGCGCGTTTTGGACACCAGGGCGCCTTGACCTGCTGCTGGGGGCAGGGCGCGGTGGGTCGTGCTGTGGCGCGGCTATCTGAGTTGTCTCCGCGGTGTGTTATGAGGCTGCGTCTGGGATGCGCAGCGCTGGGCGGAAGAGACGCATCGCAGATGCTCACGGACGGCTGAGGCGTCCGCGCGCAGGGTGGGAGCCCGTGCTTCCGGGGTGCCTGCGGTTCGGGTTGCTGTCGGGTGCGGTGTGACCTCGAGACAGTGGAACCTGGCACGTGATGTTTGCGTCCTTGTCTTGTTTTGTCTGTGTCCCAAAAAGGACCGAGTTCCAGTCCCCACCCTGACATTTTCCAGCTGTGTGCCTTGGGGCAGGTGACTGCACCTCTCTGTGTCTCAGTTTTCTCACCTGTACCATAGGGATGATAAAAATACCAGAGGGCTGCTGTGAGGATTAAAATGTGTAAAACGCTGAGAACAATGCCTGGTGCAGAGTAAATGTTCATAATAATAAATATATAAAATAAAATGATCATTTATCTTCTGTGGCTGTGCAATGGCTGTGTAACCCCATAGGAAATGTGGGTGTTTGTGATATGTGTGTCTGTATCTTTGTATGTGTTGTGCGTCTTGGTATGTGTTATGTGCCCGTGTGTATTTATGTATGTGATGTGTGACTATGGTGGAGTAATGTCTTTTTTAACCTTGAATGAAATGTGTGTATATGTGTGAAGTGTGTATCTGTGTGTGTTTAGGTTATGTGATGTGTGTATCACATACCCTTATGTCTCTGCATTCAATGTGTGTGCCTGTGTTGTGTGTCTGTGTATTTTTGTATATATAATGTGTATGACTGAGTTTATTTATATGTGACATATCTTTATCAGTGTGTGATGTATTTTTGTGTTTTTGTACATGATTTGTGTAGCTTTGTACGCATTTGTGATTCTTTGAATGTGTTGTGTGTGTCTATATTCATGTGTGAGTTGTGCCTGTCCGTGTGCTTCTTGTATGAGACATGTATCTGTGTGTATTCAGGTGAGTGAAATGTGGGTCTGTGTGAGACATGTGTTATCTTTTCTGTCCCTGTGCCTATATGTATGTGTTGTGTTTGTGTGTATTGGTGTATGTGATGTACTTGTCACTCCATGTATCTGCTGTGTGTTGGTATGTAGTCATGCATGTGATATATGTGTCCATGCGGGTGTGTGTCATGTCTACATGCCTGTGAAAGTGATGCCTGTGTGTATTTGTGTGACGTGCGTGTTTGTGTGTATCTATGTATGTGATGCTGTGTCTATGGGAATGTTTTGTTGCCCATTTGTCTGTGGAGTGTCTGTTTGTGACTGTTGCCTCAGCATATAATCGTGGTGTCTGCGTGGATCTTTGTCTGTGGCATGTGTGTTGTGTATTCAGGGCTTTACTTCATCTGTGGCATGTGTGGGTCTTTGTGATGATGCTTTGCTGTTTCTGCGTAGCCGGGTGCGTATGTGCCAAGGGCCGGCCTGCCTGTGTTCCCAGTGCAGCCCATCGCCCCTGCGTCTTTGTGTGTGACGTGTACGTGTCCCCGTCTGCCGATGGCTGTCCACCTTTGTATGTGATGTGCTTGTTTATGAGGATCGCTGCGACGAGTGTCAGCCATGTGGGCTGTGTATGCCTTGCCTGACATCTACATCTTTGCATGCAGCACATGTGTTCATGTTGGTAGAATGTCACAGTAGTGTTCAGCAAGGCACGGTGGGCCCTGCACCCCCCACCCCAAGGGTCTGCTGGTCCCTGTCTCTCCTCTTTCCCTCCCTCCTGGCAGCCAGTGCTACTGGGGAGCCAGTTGCCATGACGACGCTCCATCCTCCCTCCTCCCACCCTTCCTCTGACAGGCACTCTGCTCCCCCAATCCCAGCTGCCCTCGGAGGCGGGGCCCTCATCCCCCCCCCCATCCTACCCTCTCCCCCCAACCCCAGCAACCCCGGCTCCCCAGCTTCTCTCCTCTGTCCTCCTCTCCATCCCTTCATCTGTCTGTCCCTTCAAAGAGGGGGAGGGGGGTACCTGAGCCAGTAAGCAGCCCCTCCCTCCCCCTGTCCTGCATCTCCTGCCTCTCCTGGGCCGGGGGGGAGGCCAGGGTCGCGCAGGTCCCCATGGCTGGGGGCTGAGGGCCCACCCCCCCTTCCCCAGCCGCCACCACCTCCACCTCCCTTCCATCCTCGGCAAGATGCCTGCCCCCGGCGCCCTCATCTTCCTCGCGGCCGTCTCTGCCTCCGGCTGCCTGGCGTCCCCGGCCCACCCCGGTGAGTCCGTCCAGCCATCGGCTGTCCAGCGCCCCTACCCCCACCCCGGCCTGCCCGGGAGCCTGCCCGCGGGGCTCTGGCTCCATCACCTGTGTGCGCGTCTTCCCGCAGCAGAGCCGGGGCCTGGGGAGCCGCGGGGACGGTGCCTCTGTCAGCAGGGCCTGTGGGAGGGAGACTGGGGGCTGGGTGGGGAGGGGGTCCGTTTGGGCAACATGTGTGTGTGCACGCATGTGTGTGTGCAGGTGTGTGCAGGAAGTCGGGACGGATAGGGCCCCCGGAAAAATTGGGGGCCGATGGGAGGACTACTATTTCTAAAGCAGACCCAGCACTGGAAGCGTCTCGAGCTTCGGGGAGACACAGGGCTTGCGAGGTTCCCTTCTCAGGGTCTTGGGCTGGGGACAGAGGACATGTGAGGGCTCCAGTTGTCCTTAAACGAGACACACCTCAACCCCACTAACTAGGGGGTTCCAGCGTGGGGCAAGAATCTTCGCCCAGCCTGCAGTTGGGGGCTCATCCTCTTTCCCAGACAGAGGTAAATGAGGCTTTCGGTGGGAGCATCTTGTAAATTTTGGGAGCTCCAGGCTCCACTGTTACTTCTCCTTCCCTCAGCCTTCATTGGAATTCATCCAAGCCTAGGGTGATGTGATGGGGGGGTGTCCCAGCTTGGGGCGAGAGGAGGGACCCCACCCCCAACCACCTGAGAAGGCTCCAAACTACAACTCCCATAATGCCCTGGGTCATCCGGCTCCTCTGACCAGGGTCCCCTGGATACTGAGCATCCTGGGAGTTGTAGTCAAGATCAGCCCGGATGGGCGGGGCGTGGAGTCCTGGAGACCCGGGCTAGAAGTCAGGGTGCCAACTCAGCCCATCCCTGTGCCCACAGATGGATTCGCCCTGGGCCGGGCCCCTCTGGCTCCTCCCTACGCCGTGGTCCTCATTTCCTGCTCGGGCCTACTGGCCTTCATCTTCCTCCTCCTCACCTGTCTGTGTTGCAAACGGGGCGATGTCGGCTTCAAGGTGAGGTGCATGAGAGAGTTCAAGGTGGGGAGGAAGACTCCAACCCGGTGGTTGGAGAGGGAGAGGGGCAGTCAGTTCCAGAGCACTATTGGTGCCAAAGTCATGGGGGCGGAAAATGAGCTGGGACCAGCGACAGTTAATGAGAAAGATGGGGAGACATACTTATAAGAAGGAGGATGGCATCTCATCCCTGTGTTCTTCCCTCCTCACTCCTCCTGTTCCCAGGAGTTTGAGAACCCTGAAGGGGAGGATTGCTCCGGGGAGTACACTCCCCCAGCCGAGGAGACCTCCTCCTCACAGTCGCTGCCTGATGTCTACATCCTTCCACTGGCTGAGGTCTCCCTGCCGATGCCTGCCCCCCAGCCTTCACACTCAGGTACGCAAGCCCTGACTGATCTCCTGGTCCTGAGAGTCTTCCCTCAGGTGCCAAGAAGCCGAGGCCCCAGGCAGTCAAGGGGAAATGTGGAGGTGGGAGCCCCAGAATCTTGACCCTGGAGGGAGTCAGAGATGATCTTGGTGGATGCCATTGCTTAATCTGAAACCACATTTGGGGATTCTTATGGGGCAATCAATGGTGAGTGCAGCCTAGATCTCAAGCTCACAGGCAGCCAATGACTGGCTGAAGTTACGTCATAGGATCTTGGGATGCCAAAGGGAAGAACCGATTGGGTGCTGGAACCTGTGGACAGCCAATGAGGAGGCTGAGCTCCAATGACTAGAATGTTGGAGGCAGCCAATGGAAAGAGATTGGTGTCTGCCTTGACCCCCAGCTCCAGTGAATTGGGAAGTGTCAGTGGCACTTGGGAAGGGAGAGAGGCTCAGGGACCTTCCTCTTTTGCCCCCCAGACATGACCACCCCCCTGGGCCTTAGCCGCCAGCACCTCAGCTACCTACAAGAGATTGGGAGTGGCTGGTTTGGGAAGGTGAGTGGGGCTGGGGGTGGGAAGCAGGGGGTCCACACAATCTGGGGCTGTGTTGCTATTCTGTGTCCATCCCCCCTGCTCCCACCACTTCTCATCTGCCCCTCACGTCCTCCCCCTGCCCCCTCAACCCACCCATTACACTCAGCTCTGTCTACGTCTCACCCACGCCCACCTACCCCATCCCACAACATCTATCGGTCAGTGCCTCCCTCTTCACTCCATCGATCACTCCACCTCGCCACCTGGCTCTCCACGAGTTCGTCTGTCCATCCTTCCACCCGTCCCTGCATCCATCGGACTCTGGGCCCGTGAGTCTCTCACTCCACATCGGGTGGAGGTTTGAGGGTGGGGGGACATGAAGGGAGGGGATGGAAAGAAGGGGAAGTCAAGAGGGTGCAGTGGGATGGAGGTGACCCCCAGGGAGGTGACTGGGGAATCTGCACATGTTGACTTCCCGATCCCCTTGACCAGGTGATCCTGGGGGAGATTTTCTCCGACTACACCCCAGCCCAGGTGGTGGTGAAGGAGCTCCGAGCCAGCGCAGGGCCCCTGGAGCAGCGCAAGTTCATCTCAGAAGCACAGCCTTACAGGTACGGTGGGCGTGGGCCCTGGAGTGGCTGCTGTCCAGGCTTGTGCCTCATGAAGGTAACACTTGGGAATGAGAGGAGTATAGTGTGGGGTCAAACATGGGTTCTTATCCTGGATTTACCTCTTCTGGGCTGTGCCACTCAGTAAAGAGAACGTCCCTCTCTGAGCCTTGGGTTCTTTCTTGGGACAGAGCCAGGATTATGAAATGAGAGGCAGGATGAAGAGGGCAAGGAAAGGGCACAGAAGCAGAGTAGAGGCCTGCCCTCTCTACTCTGAACCTCAGTATCTTCCACTGAAAAGTAAGTCCCGGAAGCCCGAGTGTTCTCATTAGAGGGCAGCTGAGAGGATGCAAGATTACCGTGCTGAGCGCTGGGTCCTCAGGCCCCTGCTCTATGGGTGAGGAAGCGTGGAATCAGTCACAGGCCAGAATGGCCTGAGCCGCTCTGGCCTTTCTCCCCTGCCCCCACTGGACTGGGAGGTCTGGGAAGGCCGGACCCTGTCCCTCCCCTGCTTGGTCTCCCCTCCATGCTAGTGCCTTGTGAGGTAGTGAGTTCCCTGTCATAGAAAGGGTGTATATACAGAGAATTTAAAAGTGGGGTGTACCCCAAGAGATATTGAACTTTACCATTCCCTTGCTCTAAAACAAGCTTGTCCGACCTGCACCCTGCAGGCCACATGTGGCCCAGGACAGCTATGAATGTGGCCCAACACAAATTTGTAAACTTTCTTAAAATATTATGAAATTTTTTGGCAATTTTTTGTTTGTTTGTTAGCTCATCAGCTATTGTTAGCGTTAGTGTATTTTAGGTGTGGCCCAAGACGATTCTTCCAGTGTGGCCCAGGGGAGCCAGAAGGTTGGACACCCCTGCTCTAAAACCTCCATGTCTCCTATTGCCCATAGGACAAAGTCCCACTCCTCTATACAGCTCACAGGCCCTGTGTGGCCTAAGCCTGTTCCCTTCCTGCAACTAGAACTGTCACTCTAGCGCCCTGGCCTCTTCCTGACTCTCCCAAGTATCAGCCTCTTTTCTTGCCTCAGCGTCCTTGCTTGTCCTGTTGTTCCCTCTGTCTGGAATATCACTCCTGGCTCATCAACCCCAGCTTCAGATGGGGGGGAGGTTCCCTTCCCCTCCTCAGGTCTCAGTTCAGAGGCCTTCCCTGACACACACACACACACACTCCTAAGGTGGGCCTTAGGATCACCCCAACACATCGGTCACCTCAATTCATAATTCATGTGTTTTCTTCATAACACATATCCTAGTTTGCCTTTTTTTTTTTTTAATCTGCTTATTTGCCTCTCTCCCTAGACCCATGCTGGCAACCACTAGCCACGTATGGCTACTTAAATTTATATGAAATAACAATGACATCAAATTAAACATTCATTTCTTCAGCTACCTTCATCACATTTCAAGTGCTCAGTGGTCACATATGGCCAGTGGCTTTCATGTTAACTAGAATCTAGAGCATTTCCACCTTCAAAGAAAATTCTGTTGGGGAGTGCAGGTCTACACTGGTGGCTCAGGGTCTTTATGTCACTCAATCACAGGTGACATTGGCCTTAGACTGAGTGAGCCAGATACCCGAGATCAAATCCCAACTCTGCAACCGTTCCTAGCTGTGTGACCCTGGGCAAGTCATTTTGCCTCTCTGAGCCTCCATTTCCTCTGGAAACAGTGGGAAGCATCCTGTCTCATAGTCAATGGGAGGATCTGATAGAAGTGGCCAGCCATGGCTCAGAATAATAGGTGTGCAGTGAACCGAAGCTTTCTTCTACATCTGCCATCCTAAACCTTCTGCATTGGGAGCTCCAGCCATTTTTCAAGGCTGGATCCTCAGAAGCAGGAGCGGGAGGCACTATTCTCCAAGGTGGTAGATGGCTGAGGCCGGGGCACCGGTCACACAGTGCACCAGTGGCCCCTGCCTCCCATCATGCCCCAAAGGGAAAATAACTTACTGAGCCTCTATCCTGAGCCAGACACTGGGTTGCAAGCCCAGAGCGTTTTTATCTTCCCACAGACCTCCAGCCCATGTAGCAAGGTGAAATCCTTCATTCTGCACACTTTTATTGAACATCTACTGATCTAAGGCACTGGGAACACAGCTAGGTGAACAAAAAGCTCCAAATCCTTGTCCCAGGGGGGCTCACCACCTAGTGAAAGAAGGGCTATCTCCTGGTGTTGGGAGACAGTGTTGATTCTTGGGGGAAAGGATATTGAAGCTGATGCCTGATGGATGAGGAGGACCGATGAGGGGAGGGTGTAATCCACAGAGAGAATGGTAACTGCAAAGGTCCGGAGCCTCAGCAGGCCACTGCGTTTGGGGAGATGCACACCAGGGTGAGAGATGTTGGGGAAGGCAGTGGGGCACACCAAGGGGCAGCATAAATCAAGGAGCAAGCTAGGCTCTGTCCCGGGAATGCTGGGGAGCCATGGAGGGCTGTGAGCTAGAGAGGGGCAGGTCAGGGCCAGACTGAAAGGGAGAGACCTGAGGCCGGGAGGCCGGGAGGAGGCT
This sequence comes from Craseonycteris thonglongyai, assembly GCA_004027555.1. Taxonomy (NCBI): domain Eukaryota; kingdom Metazoa; phylum Chordata; class Mammalia; order Chiroptera; family Craseonycteridae; genus Craseonycteris; species Craseonycteris thonglongyai. The sequence continues at coordinate 68,173 of PVKE010002616.1, read as the reverse complement.
GAGAAGAGAGGCCAGGGTGTGAGGAGGAGGCTTGAGCTGGGACTGTGGGGGAGAGGGCAAGGGAAGAACCTGGACAGGAAGGAAGGCTGGGTTTGGGGGTTGAGGAAGGAGGAGCAAGGGGATGCCTGGGGCAGTCCTGAGACTGGGCTGGGAAGGTGTTTGTGTTGTGTGTGTGTGGGGGGGGGGGGTCAGGGGGGGGAGGGGAAGAGATGAGCGCAAATGGTTTGGTTTTGCTGGGCAGTTGCAGTGGGACAAGGGGCCAGGGCAGGATAGAAGGGGCTGCTTCCTGACCCAGCCACCTCTCTCCACCCCCAGGAGCCTGCAGCACCCCAATGTCCTCCAGTGCCTGGGCGTCTGTGTGGAGACACTGCCTTTTCTGCTGATTATGGAATTCTGTCAGCTGGTGAGGGTCTGGAGGGGGAGGGCGGAGTGGGAGCTGGAGGAGTGGCGCGGGCTGAGGGATGCCTAAGGTCCTCGGAATCATTGGCAATCACATTGTCATCACCACAGCGACACCTGTGTGACAAACGCAAGCAGTTCTTGAGTGCTCACAGTAGGTGTGCAATCACTGTACAGGAGGGGTGCCCTAAAAGAGCATGTAAAGTGGGTTCTGTTATTACCCCCTATGAACAGCAGGGGAAACTGAGGCTCAGGAGGGCTGCCCACTGAGTGTACAGGCCGCCCCCATCCTTGCCTCGGATTGGCTGGATGTGTGGATGCCTGGGAGGGGTGGTGGTGCTGACCCCTCCCTGCCCTCCCTCCCAGGGGGACCTGAAGCGTTACCTCCGGGCCCAACGACCCCCCGAGGGCCTGTCCCCTGAGCTGCCCCCTCGAGACTTGCGGACACTGCAGAGGATGGGCCTGGAGATCGCCCGGGGGCTGGCGCATCTCCACTCGCACAACTACGTGCACAGGTGGCAGCTGGGAGGGAGTGTGTGAGGGGCGACTATGTACAGGGAGGAGGCAAGGCTATGGGGTGGGAGGTGAAACCAGGAAGGAGGGGCTTAAGGTGTGGAGGAAGCATGAGGAAGAATGACAGACACAAAAGGGGAGAATCCTGAAGGATCAAGGGAAGTGGAGGGGTCTGGAGAGGAAAGGGAGGAGTTTGGGGAGGGGAGGAGTCACAGAGAAGAGGCGGAGTCCGGAGAGGGGAGGAGTCAAGAGAAATCCGGTAGGAGAGGATTGAGGGAAAGGAAAGGGGCGGAGCCCAGACAGTGGGCAGAATCTGGAACTGGGGTGGAGCTGCCCCAAGCTGCTCCCCTCTCACCTGGCTTCACTCCCTACACCCAGCGACCTGGCCCTGCGCAACTGCCTGCTGACCTCTGACCTGACTGTGCGCATCGGAGACTATGGACTGGCCCATAGCAACTACAAGGTGGGGGCTGCGGTCCATGGGGGTTGGGTGCGGTGGGGGTGCCCAGACTCGCCTGATCCTGCCCTGCCGGCCCCGCAGGAGGACTACTACCTGACTCCGGAGCGCCTGTGGATCCCTCTGCGGTGGGCAGCACCCGAGCTCCTTGGGGAGCTACATGGGACCTTCATGGTGGTGGACCAGAGTCGGGAGAGCAACATCTGGTGAGGGGCCTGGGCTGCAAGGGCTGGAGGAGGGCAAGGCCGGTGGAAGGTTTACAGGATGTCACCCAGTGCCACGGAAGGGGAAACTGAGGGCCAGAGGAGAGGTCCCCAGGCAGGCTCTGACTTTTCTCTGCCCTCTGCTCCCTGCAGGTCCCTGGGGGTCACCCTTTGGGAGCTATTTGAGTTTGGGGCACAGCCCTACCGCCACCTGTCCGATGAGGAGGTCCTTGCCTTCGTCGTCCGCCAGCAGCACGTCAAGCTGGCCCGGCCCAGGCTCAAGCTGCCCTATGGGGACTACTGGTAAGGGCGGGCCTGCCCCACACCCCCGACCGTCCACATCCCAACCAGGTGGCCCCAGGATATGCCCTGCCTCTCACGCACCACCCACAAGTCTCACCACTGGCTGTCACCTCTGGAGTGCAGCAGGGCCATCCCCACCCCTGCTGGCAGCATCTGCTACTTGGAGGGGGGAAACTGAGGCAGGAGTGGCAGCGCTGGTGTTTGAACTCAAGTTTTTGCAACCCTCGAAGAGCCCTGATGCTTGCTTATCTGACTCCAGAGCTCAGAGCCCAGAGGAAGGCTGCCTTAGCCATCTCTTCCTCACGTCAGCCTCGCTGTCCCTGTTTTCTAGGCCCCTGCCTCTCTCTCTGGATCTCTGCCCTTCTGTGTCTGGACATCTGTCAGTCTCTGGGCCTCTGTCCCTCTGTGTCTGGACATCTGTCAGTCTCTGGGTCCTTGTCCCTCACTCTGTGTCTGACCCCCCTTGTTTTTGGTCTCTGCCTGCCCCCTGTGGCCCCCCACCCTAGGACTCAGCCCTACTCGTGCCTCCTCCCTCTCCCCCAGGTATGATATTCTGCAGTCCTGCTGGCGGCCGCCTGCCCAGCGCCCCTCTGCCTCTGATCTCCAACTGCAGCTCACCTACCTGCTCTCTGAGCGGCCCCCACGGCCCCCACCCCCGCCGCCCCCGCCCCGAGATGGTCCGTTTCCCTGGCCCTGGCCCCCGACCCATAGCGCACCCCGCCCAGGGACCCTGTCCTCGCCGTTCCCCCTTTTGGATGGCTTCCCTGGGGCTGACCCTGACGATGTGCTCACGGTCACCGAGAGCAGCCGTGGCCTCAACCTTGAGTGCCTGTGGGAGAAGGCACGGCGGGGGGCCGGCCGGGGCGGGGGGGCACCGCCCTGGCAGCCGGGGTCCGCACCCCCGGCCCCTCATGCCAACCCCTCTAACCCCTTCTATGAGGCACTGTCCACGCCCAGCGTGCTGCCGGTCATCAGCGCCCGCAGCCCCTCAGTAAGCAGCGAGTATTACATCCGCCTGGAGGAGCACGGCTCTCCCCCTGAGCCCCTCTTCCCCAATGACTGGGACCCCCTGGACCCAGGAGTGCCTGCCCCCCAGGCCTCCCAGGCCCCCTCCGAGGTCCCCCAGCTGGTGTCTGAGACCTGGGCCTCCCCGCTTTTCCCTGCGCCCCGGCCCTTCCCAGCCCCGTCCTCAGCATCAGGCAGCTTCCTCCTGAGTGGCTGGGACCCTGAGGGCCGGGGTGCTGGCGAGACCCTGGCAGGAGACCCCGCTGAGGTGCTGGGGGACCGGGGGGCCGCTCCGTGGGCTGAAGAGGAGGAGGAGGAGGAGGAGGGCAGCTCCCCAGGAGAGGACAGCAGCAGCCTTGGGGGGGGGCCCAGCCGCCGGGGTCCCCTACCCTGTCCCCTGTGCAGCCGCGAGGGGGCCTGCTCCTGCCTGCCCCTGGAGCGGGGAGATGCCGTGGCTGGCTGGGGTGGCCACCCTGCTCTTGGCTGCCCCCATCCCCCGGAGGACGACTCGTCCCTGCGGGCAGAGCGGGGTTCCCTGGCCGACCTGCCCCTGGCCCCCCCTCCCTCGGCCCCCCCCGAGTTTCTGGACCCCCTCATGGGGGCCGCTGCGCCCCAGTACCCCGGGCGGGGGCCCCCTCCCGCTCCCCCCCCCCCGCCGCCACCTCCCCGGGCCCCCGTGGACCCTGCCGTCTCCCCCGATCCCCCTTCGGCCGTGGCCAGTCCCGGCTCAGGCCTGTCATCTCCGGGCCCCAAGCCAGGGGACAGCGGCTACGAGACCGAGACCCCTTTTTCCCCCGAGGGAGCCTTCCCAGGCGGGGGGGCGGCCGAGGAGGAAGGGGTCCCTCGGCCACGGGCTCCCCCCGAGCCCCCCGACCCGGGAGCGCCCCGGCCGCCCCCAGACCCGGGTCCCCTGCCATCTCTGGGGACCCGGGAGAAGCCGACCTTCGTAGTTCAAGTGAGCACCGAGCAGCTGCTGATGTCCCTGCGGGAGGACGTGACAAGGAACCTCCTGGGGGAGAAGGCTGCAGCCTCCCGAGAGATGGGGCCCAGGAAGGTGGGGAGAGGCCCCGGGAACAGAGAGAAAGCCCTGGGCCTGAGCAGGGACCCCACAGTCCTGGGCAACGGGAAGAGAGCCCCGAGCCTGAACGAGGACCCGAGCCTCCCCGTGAACGGGGTGACGATGTTGGAGAACGGGGGACAGAGAGCCCTGGGCCTCGAGCAGAAGGTGGAGGAGAATGGGGGCCCAGGGTCCCCGGAGAGAGAAGAGAAAGTGCTGGAGAATGGGGAGCTGACACCACCAAGGAGGGAGGAGACAGTGTTGGCGAATGGGGAGCTGAGGTCCCCAGAGAGGGAAGAGACAGTACTGGTGAATGGGGAGCTGATGACCCCAAAGATGGAGGAGATGGTGTCAGAGAATGGGGGCCTGAGCCTCCCCAGGCACATGGAGACGCTGCCAGAGACTGGGCCTTGGAGAGCCCCAGGGCCCTGGGAGAAGATGCCCGAGAGTGGGCGTCCAGCCCCCACGATGGGGGAGTCAGCCCTGGAGACCTCGCTGGAGAGAGCCCTCATGCCCAGCACCGCGGCCTTGCCCCAGAAAGGAGGGGAGACAGCCCCTGGCCCCACTGGCCAAGCCCCCAGGAGCGGGGGGCTGGGACTGGGGACCGAGACTGGGGGGGCATCGAGAGTCCCCGCAGCTGGGAGGCTGGACCTCGGGAGTGGGGGCCGAGCCCCAGTGGGCACGGGGACGGCCCCCGGCGGCGGCCTCGGAAGCGGCGTGGACGCAAAGGCCGGATGGGTAGACAGCACGAGGCCACAGCCACAGCCACCTCCACCTCTGCCCCTGGAAGCACAGCCGAGGAGGCCGGAGCCAGCGCCCCAGAGAGCCAGGCTGGAGGGGGCCCCCGAGGGGGAGCCCGGGGTCCCAGACAGCAGGGCCGGCGGAGACACGGCACCCAGCGGCGACGAGGACCCCCCCAGGCCAGAGAAGAAGGGCCCCGAGATGCCACGGCTGTTCTTGGACTTGGGACCTCCTCAGGGGAACAGCGAGCAGATCAAAGGTGAGGCGGCGGCTGGGAGCACGGGAGCCAGTTTGGGGGCGCAGGGAGCACAGTTGAGACTCAGACTCCTGGGTGGCAGACAGGTCGAGCTGGCCATGACAAGGGCAAATGCTGGAGCCACATACCTGCCTGGGCTCACATCCTGGCTCTACCCCTCCCTTAGGTCTCTGTGCCTCAGTTTCGCCATTTGGCAAAAAAATGGATGACAAGGATAGCACCTATCTAATAGCATTGTTGTGAGGGTTAAATGAGTTAGGATTTCCACAGCTTTAGCCCAGTGCCTAACACTCATAAGCACCTGTTTTTATTATTGCAATCCACATAGACCAGGGTCTCAAACTCATGCCCACAGGGGCCAGACAGTGTTGAGAAATGAAGGAAGGAAGGAGGCCGGGAGAGGTGGGGTGGGCGTTGGGGAGGAAATGCAGCCACTTCTCAGCTCCATTCAGGGATGTCCACCCAGCGTTGCCAAATCTGCTTTTCCTTTTTAAACGGAGTTGAGTGTTTTAAAGGTTGAAGCCAATTCAGACGAGCTTATCTGTGGGTGGGATTGCCAACGTGTCATCTCTGGTTTCAACTTTCCAACAAACTGAGGCATGGAGTGTGGCACACTCAGTGTGCTGCCCACGGCAGGCACCCAGGGACCCTCAGGCCATGTCTCCGTGGTGTTGGTGACCTGGAAGCTGCAGAAAAGCTTTTTCTGGAAATTGAGTTTGGGTAGAAACACGGGAAGTGTTTTATCCCAAAGAGGGGACAATTTAAGAGTAGATAAATGAAGAGTAATGATAAATGACCCCTATTTAGATACAGACGTAGGGACTATGGCTCCACTGGAATTACCCGGAGCCCTGATTCCCTTAAATACTGGTATGAAGGTTATAAATGACCAGGCCCTGTTTTACATTGGCAAACTGACAGCCACACTTGAGGGAAGGGTTATAGCTCAGTCTACCAGAGGAGCCTATGGCTCAGGAGGGAAAGGTCAGGAAGGGGGCTGGGCAGAAAACTTTCCTTCCTCACAGCCATCAGCTGTGTCAGGGAAGACGCGGGCAGCATGAAAATGTCAAGGGATGAGCAGCTATGATGCCTCAGAAGATCTGGGGTGGGGTAGTGGGGTTGGTGTTGTTGGGTGAGAAGAGGCTGGGAATAGCCTGCTTTTTTTTAACCCAGTGAACTCCTACTCATTCTTCAAGACCCCACTCAAATTCCTCCTGCCCCGGGAAGTCTTCCTGATTTCTCAAGACGGTCATTCTATCCTTCCTCTGGGTACCCACAACCTCTGATAGCTCCCTCTATATAGCCCCCACCCTACCCCATCACCCTGAGGTGGGTGGTCAGGGAAGGCCTCAATATGGAGGTGACTTCTGAGCACATGTGAAGGAAGCATGCCATGTGGACATCAGGTATAGGATACTGAGATGGGCACTAACTTGCCTTGTTCAGGGAGTAGCAAAAGGCCAGTGAAGCTGGAGTAGTGAATGAGAGGAATGACCTGGTCCACATCCATCTTTCTCCCTGCCCTGTCCTGATCCTCCTCTCATCCCCATTGCCACCCCCCACAGGGCCTGGCACACAGTTCATTTATGCACTGATGGAGGAATGAGTGGCCCTTGTCCATTTACCAGTGAGAAAACAGGCTCAGAGAGGTGGAACTGCTTGCCCAGGGACACACAGCAAGCGAGCAGGGTAGGCTTGGGATTTACAGCCAGGATTCCTTCTCCAGGGACCTGCAGTCCTTCCCTCCCAGCAGGCTGAGGTCAGGTGGTCTGAGGGCAGGGAAGAGACCTGGAGGTGCTTAGATACCCCAATTTTGTCCTGCAATCAAGGGCGGGAGAGGGAAAGTGCCTTGGTCAACATCACATAGCAGGGAGCATTCATTCATTAATCCCACAAATATTGACTGAGTAGTCTATGCGCTTGGGGATGCAGCCAGAACCAACAGCACCCAGCCTCTGCTCTGTGGGAAGGCAAAAATTAATCACGTCGCCACAGAAGTATAATTATATACTGAGACATAACTTCTGCTCAGGAGAGGTGCTTAGTGCTACGAGGTGCAGAGCAGGAGACCTGGCCTGATGACCACCTGGGAGATATCTGAGGCTTTGAAAACCCAGACAGAACTGTTGGGTGAATAGGACCTGAGTTAGAAAAGGAAATTCCAAGCAGAGGGAAGGGCCTATGTAAAGGCTGAGGTGGGAGGAATGGGGAGATGGTCAGTGTGTCTGGATGGGAGTCAAGACAGAATGAGGTAGGGAGAGTCTAGAGAGGTCAGCAGAGTCAGGGCACTGGCGGTGGGGGGCTTTGGGGAGAAGTTTGCACCGGGCAGCCATGGGGAGGGTTAAGCACTGGAGTCAGGGGAAGATCTCTCGCACTCTGCGTGGAGAAAGGCCCTGCAGCCCTTGGGTTCACAAGGGGGGAAACTGAGGCCCACACTAGCCTGAGATGAGCAGAGGACACACAGCTCGGTGGAAGAGCATGCCACAATTTTCCCAGGAATAGGGACTCATTGGATTTCTCCCCTCACAGCCAAGCTCTCTCGACTCTCGCTGGCACTGCCGCCGCTTACGCTCACGCCATTCCCGGGCCCGGCCCCGCGGCGACCCCCGTGGGAGGGCGCGGACGCCGGGGCGGCTGGCGGGGAGGCCGGCGGGGCGGGGGCGCCGGGGCCGGCGGAGGAGGACGGGGAGGACGAGGACGAGGACGAGGAGGAGGAGGACGAGGAGGCAGCGGCGGAGGGCGCGGCGGCGGGGCCGCGGGGCCCCGGGAGGGCGCGGGCAGCCCCGGTGCCCGTCGTGGTGAGCAGCGCAGACGCGGATGCGGCCCGTCCGTTGCGGGGGCTGCTCAAGTCTCCGCGCGGGGCGGACGAGGCCGAGGACAGCGAGCTGGAGAGGAAACGCAAGATGGTCTCCTTCCACGGGGACGTGACGGTCTACCTCTTCGACCAGGTGTGCTGCCTGGGGGCTGGGGCGGGGGGGGGGGCGGTGAGTGGGGCCTCGGGGCGGGGCCTAGTGGGAGGCTGCGCCCAGGGGGCGGGGTCTGCAGCGTGAAGGCGGGGCCTAGAGAGACTGGCCTTAGGTGTGTGGGCGGGGGCTGAAATGGGGCGGGGCCAGAGCGGGGTGGGTCCTGGGTGAAGGCAGGGCGAGGCCCGTGATGGGGGTGAGTGCTAGAGAAGGGAAAGGCCTGAAGCTTGAGAATGGATCTGGAAAGGAGGCTACCTGGTAGTCGGGGCGGAACCTGGAGAGGCTAGGGAGCAAGTGTTGAGGGGATCGGGGCGGGGCCTGGGTGGTGAGGGCGGAACCTAGTGAACTTTGGGGCGGGGTTTGTACATCAGCACTCTAGTGGTGTTAGACTTAGACTGAGGCTAAGGGGCAGGCTCAGGATGGAGCAGATCTTACCCACTAGGGATGGGCCATGGAGAGTCTGCAGGTAGGGTTTAAGAGATGCGGCTTGTAGTGTTGATGGTTTGGAGTGGGTTCGGGATGGGCTGAACTAGGACCGGAACGGGCTCTAGAGAGGTGGGTTGAGCATTGTGTAACTAGCCCTGGGAGGATAGTGTGCAAGAGGAAAAGGGAGAGCCGAGTGGTGCCTGTGGACCAGGGCCGTGTCTAGATGAACCGGAGGCGGGGCAAACCGGGCTGACGTCCTGAGATGAGTGAGAACAGGGTCTTGAGCTGGGGCCTGGGCCACGGAAACCAAAGGATGGGGCTGGGAGGGCTAGAGAGGGGCACTTCAGAGGGCGGGGGTCTCAGGGGAGGGTGGGGGTTTGGAGGACCATAGCAGCAGGTAGTTCTGGGGCGGGAATTTGGACTCCTGCGGTCGATATCTCGGGGTATCTCGGAGTAGGGTAGGGGTCATTGAAATGGGGCGGGACTTACGGAGATAGTGCCGTACTGAATTCGGGGCTTCCTTGGAGGCAGCTTGTTAAGTAAGGAGCAGAGCGAATTCCTGCGGTGGGCTGCATAGCTGTGGGTGGGGCTCCGCAGTCAGAGGAGGAGCCTTGGGAAGGGATGGGGTTAAGCCTGGCCCGAGGCTTCGAAGGCAGATTAGGAGATTTCCAGCGCGTGCAGTAGTAAACTGGGAATCCTGAAGCCCCAGAAATGTTAACCGGGTTGCTTATTGGGATGCAGTGGGTGGGATGTGACGGTTCGCCACCTCTCCTCTCCCCTAATCTGCCTTCACAGGAGACGCCAACCAACGAGCTGAGCGTCCAGGGCCCCCCCGAGGGGGACATGGACCTGTCAACGCCCCCAGCGCCCCCGACGCCTCCCCACCCCGCCACCCCCGGAGATGGGTATCCCAGCAACGACAGCGGCTTTGGTAAGGGGCGGGGCCTGCAGGCGGGGCCGAGTTGGGGGCGGAGCTGTTGGCGCAGGCCGTGGGGGGGGGGCAGGGCCTGAGAGGGGGGCAGAGTCAGGGCGGGAGCTGAAGTTGGGAGGGCTCCGGAAGCGTCTGACGGTCTGACCGTGTCCTCTTTCCACTCACCCCTCCCTCCGCTAGGAGGCAGTTTCGAGTGGGCGGAGGATTTCCCCCTCCTGCCCCCGCCAGGCCCCCCCCTGTGCTTCTCCCGCTTCTCCGTCTCGCCTGCGCTGGAGACCCCGGGGCCTCCCACCCGGGCCTCCGACGCCCGGCCCGCAGGTACAGTGCGTCAGATCTGCGCCCAGCCCCCGCCGACCTGTCTCTGTCCCCGTCGCCTCTCCCACGTTCTTGTCCCCACCTCTGAATCTCCCTGCCTCTCTCCGCGCAGTCTCCTTCCCCTCTGTCAGCACTCTGGGCTCATCACTGAGACCCCACCCAACTCTGGAACCAGCTCAGACCAGGGGGTGTTCATTAGATGGGCTTGGGCACTCACATCACTCCCTGGGCCTCAGTTTCCCCTTCTGTAAGGATCTCCTTGAGTCTTGCCCATCTTGCCCTATCTCTGGGTCAGGGTCCGGCCTCGCAGTTTTGGGAGCCTGACCCCTGATCCCACCTCCTTGCAGGGGTGCACGTTTATTAGAGGCAGACAAGGAAAGAGAGGACATCAGTGTGCTCACTCTCTCGCTCTCTCTGGGTAGTAGGAACCAAACAGAACCTGGCCAGTGTGTCACAGCAGCAACGATAATGGTAGCAATGCTCATCATAGCAAGCACTCCCAGAGACCCTACCGTGTGCTTGCTACATCTTAACCCAGTTAATCCTTCATGGGGTGGCTTCTGGTCTCATCCCTACTTTACAAAAGAGAAAACAGGCACAGAGGAATGAGGAGCCATACCCAGCTGCCTCTGAGTCCATGCCCTCTCCAGCCAAGTCCCTTTCTTTTTTTTAAAAAAGATTTATTTATTGTTTTTGACAGAGATAGAGAGGGATACAGTCAGAGACAGAGAGAAGGGGGAGAGCCCAGAACAGTCTCCATAGTTGCACATCATTGGTTTTTCCACATAGTTTCATTCCACAGGTGGGAGTGGGGCTGCACAGGGCAGGAACTGGGCCTGGGTCTTGCCCCGGTGAGAACTGAACTGGGGGCACTCCCCAGTTCAGCATATGGGTTCGCATGGGCTGGGGCTGGGATTCGATCCTCGGTCCTCGGGGCTGCAAAGTGAACACCTAACCCACTGAGCCATCCCGGCTTCCCCCACAAGTCCCTTTCTGGTGGTGTCTCGCATCGGCCATATCGCTCATCCTTACCACCACCTTGGAAGAGGGGCATGTCACCCTTAGTTTCTGACTGTCGGGAAGGGAAGGCCAGTCTCACAAGATAGGAGGGCACAGCTAGATCACTCGCGACAGGGAGACAGGACTGGGGCTAGAGCGAGCAGGACTCGGGCTCTCTGCTGCCCCCTGCAGGGTACGCGCTGGCGGGGCCGTTGTGCGCAGTGTTGCTGGAGAAGATGCAACTGGACCTTTTCAGGGAGGGTTTCATTCCAGCTTTCCTAAACCATACCTGAGTCCACATGTTGGCTGTGGCTGTATGATGTAAGGCGAGTCATTTTCCTTCTCTGTGCCTCAGTTTCCTCATTTGTAGAAGGGATGATAACAGGATTGAATGTTTAAGATTGTTGAGGGGATTACATGACTTTATCCTCCCCACGCACAAGCATGGAGCCTGATCACATAGCAATAGTCTCTAACTGGTAGTTGTCACTGTACTTAGTTAAACAGATGTTTACGGAGCATAGGCTGTGTGCAGGGTCTGTGCTGGGCAATTGCATGCTGAGCAAGACCAGTCAGCCCCGCCCCACCCTACCCACAGACACTGACCCCACAGTCCCTCAGTAGTTGCTGAGAAAGCAGATGACAGGAGGGAAGGGCTTTTTGTCTCCCCAGTGGACGCACCATTTCACCAGAGACTTGCAGGGTTGGTTGTTGTTAACTAGGTGAAGGGGAAGGGGACATTGAACTAGCAGGCTGAACAGCTTGCACAAAGAGCCTGGGGCAGGAGAGAGCTTGGCCAGTTCAGGAACAGAAGGGAAGCAGTGTGTCTGGGGGTTACTGAGAGAGATGAGGTGAGAGGGGGCGGGACAGACCATGTAGGGCTTGAGGTTAGGTTACAGGGTGGGCACTTTGTTCTGGAGGCGTTAGGGAGCCAAGAGAGGGCTGTGATGGGATGGGTGGTCAGTCCTGGCTGTAGGAGGACCTCCCTGGGGCCACATGGTGGCCAAATGGAGGCTGGGAGGCTGGGGCCAGGGGCCAGGAAGGGAGAGGAGGACACTCCAACTGAAGGGCAGGAAGGACAAGGCTGAGGGCTAACTCTTCACTTGGCTACATCCTCAGGTTTCACCCCAAATGTCACTTTCTCCCAGAGGCCTTCTCTGAGGCCCCTGTGAGGACAGGGTGGGGTGGGTTCCAGGGTGTGGGGACACCCGCCAAGTGGTGAGTCATGGCTGAGGCCTGCGGAGCCAGCAGAGAAATGACTTCACCTTTCATCACCAGGAGAGGAGAGGGAGGGCCAGATCATGCGAAACCCCAAGTCCCTTCACTCATCAGCAGCTAGTCGCACTGCAACAGGGCTGGGAAGCTGGGGGCCCTGCCTGTTATGCAAGACTGTGGCGGGGGTCCCTTCCTCCCCAGACCCCTGTACTCGGCGTGGCTCTGCCCACTGAACAAATGTCCCCTGGATGCTCAGTGATGCTACATGTCTTAGAGTTCCCCCACTCCTTTGAAAAGGATACAAGGTCATGCCCCCCATTTAAAGAGAGGGAAACTGAGGCTCAGGGATGGGTTGTGAGAGCAGTGACTTGATCCAGGCCCCTCAGGAAAGAGGTGTGGGGTGGAGAGCAGGGGCTCCCTGTGTGTGGCCCTCCACACCACAGACCTTGGTTTTCTGGATCTGTGGAATTGAGGGTGTGGGTGGGGGGCGGCACTCCTCCCGCTAGGAGAGGAGGAATCATGGGAAAATTTGATGGTAGAGCACTTTGTGGCAGGAGGCCCTGTGCTGGAAGCTGGAGATTCAACAGTGACCAAACGCAAACTTGTCCTGCCTGAGTTTGCCTTCTCGAGGGGCATGCAGACAGGAAGTTATTCGACAAGGACTGGGATTATCCCAGAGGAGAAACCGGAAGAAAATTAACCATCGTGCAAGGAGATAGAATGGCTAGTGGGGTGAGAGGGCACTTGCTGAACTGAGACTGACAGAAGAAGGCCCCTGAGGAGGGCCCATTGCCTCAGGGGCCTGAGTTACATGGGAAGGGCTAAAGGGAAGGGGGTTCTAGTCAAGTGGGAACAGCAAGTGCAAAGACCCTGGGCTAGGACTGTGCTTGAAGCCTAGAAGGAACAAGGAGAAGGCTAGTGTGGCTGGAGCAGTGGGTGGGTGGGTGGGTGGGGGGCAATAAATGAAGACAGAAAAGGGACGCAGCAGACTTCGTGGGACCCTGCAGGCCACCGTGAGGGCTTTGCTTTCTCACCGAGTGAACTGGAAGCCGTGAGCCTATCTGCCCAGTAAATCCGTTTCTCTCTCCACTCCCTCTGTCCTCAGGCCCTGTGGAGAACTGACCTCCCGAAGACCTGACATGTCTGCCCCCCCAGAAGAGGGGTTGAGAGTAGAATCCTCTGTGGACGACGGAGCCACTGCCACCACCACAGACGCCGCCTCTGGGGAAGCCCCTGAGACTGGGCCCTCCCCCTCCCCCTCCCCCACCATGTGCCAAACGGGAGGCCCCGGCCCCCCACCCCCTAGCCTCCCAGATGGCTCCCCTGATCCCCCCGACCCCCTCGGTGCCAAATGAGGCAGGAAGCCCCTCGCCCCTCCCTGGAGAGCCACCTTTCTTGGAACTGAACTGAACTCTTTGGGGCCTGGAGCCCCTGGGCACAGTGGAGGCCCCGCCTCACCCACTCCCAGCCCCAGACAGGGGCTGCAGGCTTCGGGGACCTGGATCCCCCATCTTGCGTCTCCCCTTCCCCGCCCCAGCCCGGCCCCTGGAGGGGCCTCTGGTTCAAACCTTCGCGTGGCATTTTCACATTATTTAAAAAAGACAAAAACAACTTTTTGGAGGAACATGGGGCCTGTGTGTGTTTTGGGGGGCAAAGAGGGGAAGATGCAAGGAGCAGGTGTCACCCAGGAGAAGTCGCCATCCTCATTGCCATATTCAACAGATGGGAACATGGAGGCTCAGAAAGGCGGATGTGCCCCCACAGCAGAGAGGCCCTGGCTTTTCCACTTCTCCGAATCCCAGCTTTTTGTCTAGTCTTTGCATCACTGACTTCGGCTGCAGCCTCGACTTAACAGTTCAAGAGATGAGCAGCCCGCAAGCGTTGGGGAAGGTTGCAGGTTATGGTCAGAGCAGTGTTTCCACAAGGTGGCGTATGGTGATGGCCAGTTGTCCCAGGTCCAGGGAAATGCCCAGAAATGACCTGCAAGCACCTATACTGGATGACCACGTCCCACGCATCTCAGAACAGCACTGCCTGTCCCTTGAAGGTCAAAATTTATCTCCCTGCCCACAGTGGTTTTGCCTGTTTACCTGTTTCTCCACATGACCACCCACCTCCCTGACAGTCTCTCCTTGTGCCTTCCCCCTAAACTGAATCTCTTCATTGGCTTTTCTCTCTGGTTTTGTCCCTTTTAGCTCCCTGTCTCACCAGCCTCAGTTCTGGCCCCACCTGTCTTGTTTTCCCATTTATCTGTTCCTGCTTTTGTTGCTCAGCCTCCTTGTCTAACTCTATTTCTTTTTTTTTTTTTTTTTTAAGGATTTTGTTTGAGAGAAGGGGAAAGAGAGAGAGAAGGGGGAAGGCCCAGAGCAGTCTCCACAGTTGTACTTCATTAGTTATAACATAGTTTCATTCCACACAGGTGGATATGGGGCCGCATGGGGCAGGAACCAAACCGGGGCCTCCTGAGTGGGAGGTGAGGCCCTTCACCGCTGAGTCATCCTGGTGGTTACCAGTTGTGCTGCAGCAGTTCAGCATATGGGTTTCCATGGACTAGGATTATGATTTGATACCCGGACCTCACAATTGCAAGGCAAGCACTCAACCGCTGAACTATTCTGGCAACCCTCTATTTTGTTGAGTTTCTTCATCTTTATTTTTATCCGCTTGTCTGTGTCTCCTTGTCTTCCTGTCTTTTTTATGTCTTTCTGCCTTGTATTTTTTGTCTTGATTTCATTTCCTTCTGACTCCTGATTTATTCTGCTTCCATTTATCTTTTCCTCTTGATTGAGTCTCTGTATCTCTAATCTGGCTTCAACCTGTCCCACATCACGTTGGTACCAGAATCATTCGCATATTTGAGGGATGTAGTTTAGATGAGAGGAGGGAAAGGGCCAGGGTACCCAGCTAGGAGGCTGTGGATTCTGGGCTTAAGGTAACCAGGGCATTAGGGTCACATGTAAGTCATGGGGGATGGAGAAATGGAGAGAGGATCAGGTAGTTGTCTCTTCTTGTTACTGCCACTGCTAGTATACCTGCAGTGCTCAGACTGATCTTGAGACATGCCTGCCCAGTTTGGGTGCTGCATGGAACCAAGCCAGGCAGGGTGTTGAGGGGCCCGGCTCCCAGTCTAAGGGAGGAGGGGTGTATAAACTCAATAGGGCTGCCCTAACAATGTATCAGATTGAGTGGCTTAAACCAGACATTGTCTCATAGTTCTGGAGGCTTGAAGTCCAAGATCAAGGTGTTAGCAGCACTGGTTTCTTCTGGGGGCTGTGAGGGAAGGATCTGTTCCTTTCTTCTCTCCCAGCTGCTGCTGGTTTGCTGGCAATCTCTAATGTTCCTTGGCATTTTTGATGCATCGCCCCGATGTCTTCACAGTGTTTTCTTCACAGTGTGTGTCCGTGTCTAAAATTTCTCTTTGTATAAGGACATCAGTCATATTGGATTAGGGCCCACATTAATGACCTCATCTTAACTAATTTTATTTGCAGTGATCCTATTTTTGAATAAGGTTACACTGTGAGGTACTGGGGGTTCGGACTTCAACATATAAATCTGGGGGGGACACAGCTCAACCCATTAACAAGGGGATTGGGAGTTTGGGGTGCTGGGAAATGAGGAAGCTGGAAGCCAGAATCTTAGTCCTTGGGTAGAAGATGGATTGGGAAGGGGGCTGAAGGACAATGTAAGGTGACTGGAGTCTGGTTGTAATGTTCCACAGGCATCCAGCTTAATTTGCCCAAAATGGAACCACTGAGTTCTCCCTCCACGTCCCTCCTCCAAATACTTCATCTTTGACCATCTCAGTAAATGGTAATTCACCTCTTGCTCAAGCCAGAATCTGAGTTGACACAGTCCTCAGCAAGTCCTACCGGATCCTCTGCCAAAACAACTACTCTCCACCACTACCACCTTTTTCCTTTCTAAGATTTATTTTATTGTTGTTTGGGGAGCGGGGAGCAGTCTCCATAGTTGTACATTAGTTGTGATAGCTTCATTCCACACAGGTGGATGTGGGGCTGCATGGGGTGGGAACGGAATGGGGGCCTCCTGCATGGGAGGCAAGAACCTTCATTGTCATCCCAGCATTTATCAACTGTGCCCCAGTTCAGCATATGGGTTTACACAGGCTGGGACCAGAATTCAATCCCAGGACCTCGTGGTTGCAAGGCATGTGCTCAACCAGCTGAGCTATCCTGGCATCCCCCACTTTCTTGCACCTAAACGACTGCCCCCCAATTTACCTCCTTGCGACCAGCCCAGCTCATCTCCAAATTACTCTCCTGCAGCAGCCAGAGGCCCTTTCTACAACCTTAATACAAGACATTCTCCTGCTTTGCCCTGGGATGGCTTCCCATTGGCTAAGAATATGTCCAAAGTCCTAGCATGGCCGTCAGCCACCCAATCACCCCATGCCTTTTCTGGCCTCTGCAGTTCCCTTTGCCTGAACGCTCTTCCAGGGCACCTACACTGAGCCAGCTACTTTGCCGTTAGTGGGCATTCAGTACCTACGGGTTCATTCCCGCAGAGCAGCACAGGGTGAGGTAGTGGAATGACCCTTTATGTACACAGGGTCCCATTTTCCATAACCTTGAGTTGATGACTCCCATTTCCGCGTAACTTTTGGGAGAAGCCGGGAACTCCCGTTTCCCATCAGCCCCTGGGGTTGAAGCAGTCCGCTTTTCCAGCCTGCACAACGGTTGGGCACCTGGCTAACTAATCCGTAGGCACTGTCCTGGGAAACTTCAAGAATGGCTCTCCCACTGGTGAGGGGGTCAGCGCTGCAGTGTGCAGGGAACTGTAATCCAATGGTCGAGTGGGAGGAGAGAGCATACCGCCTTCGAGGGTGGGCATGTTATTGCACTTAGGATTCCTTCCTGCCAGTGAATGCCTGTGGCCACGGGTGGGGCCGGGACCAAAGCCCAAGATTCCGGATGCTCCACCAGGAGCATTCAGCAATTAGGGGTTCCACCCCTGGAGGACAGAATGTGCAGGAGAATTGCACTCCAGCACACCCCAGGGTGACAGCTTCCCCTTCCAGTCAGGTCTTGTGGTTTCTTTATACTAGTTTCCTAACTACAGATCTTGGCATATAATGAAGTTGGGTCTCCCTACCTGCCAACCCACCCCTCTGGGGAATCCACATGCCTTTGCTTCTTGGGGAGCAAAGAGGGACAGGCCCAGATCTGGGGTTCAGAGGCACCTCACTTCCCAAGGCTTTACCCTCAAAGGCAGTCAAGATTACCAAGAAAGATGTTACAGAAATGCAGGTTCACAGCACTATCCCTGCTTGGTGTTAAAAGTCCTTACAAGGATGATCCTCCACTGGCTGAAAAACCTGTCCACTGAGCCAGTCCCACCCTCTTGGCCTCATCCACCCAGCCCAGCCCATTTCCAACTCCAGCAACCCCTGGCTGAGCCCCAGGGAGACTGCATAAGCAAGGCCTTCCCACCTGCTGTACCCAGTACCCCCTGGGCATTCTTCCTTCGTTTCACCAGCTTCCTCCCAGAGTAGGTCCCCTTCATAGCCCTTCCAGCTCTAGTTTCTCCTCAAAGCACTAGCCCTGCTCACAACCCATCAGATATTGGCCACCCTTCAAAGACCACCAGGTGGGGCCAGTGCCTGCGAGGCTCCAGGCCGTCGGGTAACATCGAGAGGGGATGCTAGACCTCACGTCGTCGGAGTGAATACTCTGTTCTGTGCCAATTCTAACGCAACACCGAGTCTGGCCATGTTGACCATCTCCCTTTACTCTGTCCTTGCAAGCTTGGGGTGCAACTAGAACTGAGCGACCCCAAGAGGCTCCCATGGGGCTCCCCACTTTGACACTACCCTCCCCTTGTGTATTGAGAAAGCTCCTGACAGAGGCCCAGCTCCGGGATGGGGCTGACTAGCTGGCTCTGCCAAGCTCCTCGGCTCTGTCAACCCCAAGAAATGAGGGGGGTCCGCAGTCATGAGTAGTTCAATAATTAATAAGATTACCAACAGCGTGTTAATTACAAATGAGAGAGGAGCAAGAGGCAGTGAATTATCCAAACGGGGAACCAGGATCCACAGCCCCAGGTCCCAGGGGTCCGGCCACCCGGGTGGGGCAGCTCAGTAATAAATAATGGAGTGGGGGTCAGGGGGGGTCAGGGTTGCTCCTGCTTCTTTTTGACAGATATCCGCTTCTTCCTGGCCGCCAGCATCTCATAGAAGGGGTCCACACTCACAGCTGCCCTGCAGAAGGGGTAGGACCCCAGGGTGAGGGCCAAAGAGTCTGGGCCCCAGGCCTCCCTCCCCAAGGACCCCAGAGACCAGGCTCACTGGATGGACTTGATCCACTCGTCCTTCTCCTCCTGTGTGGGGGCTGAGATCCGGTAGACCATGTGATTCCCCTCAACCACTCGGCCATCTGCCTCTGTTTTGCAGGCTTTGATGAGCTGCCCCTTGTTGTTGGGGATGTAAAGCTCAAAGCAGTTCTGGGGAGACACCGAGAGCAGGCAGAACAGGTGAGAGCTGGCCAGAGGGCCAGAGAAGCCCCCACTGTTGAAAGAATGGGGGACAGACAGGGTCTTACCGGTTTCCGGGGGTCATCCACCTCTCGGATGCTCAAATTTTCCAGGGGGATGATTCCTCGAGGTTCCTTATCCTGAAAGAGCACATTGAACAGGGCTCAAATTTCCAAATTCTCACCCCCCCAGCCCCTCCTCCCTCAGACCCAGGAGTCCAGGCCCCCAGCCCCGCCTCCCAGGACCTAGCACACAGCCCAGCTCCCACCTCACCGTTGTGTACTCAAAATAGTAGAGGCAGTTGTCTGTAAGGATAAACCAGCGCCGCTTCCAAGTCTTCACCCGGCCCCCTGCAAGGGAAGGGGTGGGAGGGGGCCTGGGCTCAACACAGGGACAGGGCCTCTGGGAGGGCAGGGAGGGGAGTGAGAGGCAGAGCAAGCGCAGGGGAGGCGGGGCGGTTGGGGCCTAGAACAAAGCAAAGTGTGGGAAGAGACAGACAAGCAGGGACAGGCATTTTTGGGTCCCAGAAACCGATCCACCCCTAGTATAGGGCTCTCCACTTCCTAAGCCGGTCAGCCCAGGGCCCAGGAGTCTGAGCCCCAGCTTCATCCCCTTGTAAAGTGACAGGGAGCCAGGACAGCCATGTACCTACCTCCTGGGGCAGACAGCGAGAAAGCAGGCAGGACCAGGCGAGAAGGGAATGCAGAAAAATGGGGTGCCCCCAATAGCCGCAGGCAACAGAAATAGGGTGGGTGAGGGAAGGAATGCGCAGTGGGTGGGACAGAGAGACAGAAACAGCAAAGAGAAATATGCAGAGGGAGGAAGGGAGGGAGGGAGGGAGAGAGAGGGAAGAAAACCAGTTACATCCACATGAGGGAGGATTGGCCAGGCCCTCTCCCTCCCAGGGTGGCCAAGGGACCTGAACCCCACCCAGCAGCCAGGAGCACCTCCTTTGTCAGTGCCTGGCTCCAGCTCACCCCCCAGGACATGTGCTAGGCCAGGGAGGCCCTCCTTTGCCATGCTTCTCCCCCTGGAGGTCATCCCAAGAGAGAAGACAAAACCCCCCAGCCCCTGGCCTGTGGTGGGCATGGGGACTCATGTCAGCTCCAGTACAAACTGGCTGTGTGACCTTAGGACATCTTGCCCTCTGAGACCCACTTGGGCCCCCACCTTCCTGCTTCAAGGTGATCTGCCTCTGTGTTCCTTGTGATACCAAAAGGATTAAATAGTAACAGTACTAATGGCTTTTATGAACCATCGTTGTGAATGTATCCACCAACACACTCCTTTTCCTAAGGGCCACAAAGCCAAGTAAGTGCTCAGGTCAGAGATCTGGGTCTAAGGCCACCTCTGCCCTGCAGCTTAATTTCCTCACCTGGGTGTCGGGAAGGATTCCTGCTGATGGGAGTGATTTGGAGGGGAACTAGATCCTGGTGAAGCAGCCTCTCCCCACCACTCTCACTGCCAGGGCACCACTGGCCTGGCAGGACCTAAATCCTCACCCTCACCTCAGCCCTCTGCCTCCCCTGGGCCTGTCACGGGAACCCATTCATCCCAGCACGTCGGCTGAAAGGAGTGATCTCCATCTCCTGTTAGCAGGAGCCCTCAGCACAGGGCTTCTGTTGCTGGAGAAGGATGCCTTGGCCTGAGAGCACAATTCCATAGATGAGGGAACAGACGACACCCGGAGAGAGAGCAAAGCCCTGCCCTGGCCGCTGAGCTGGGCTGGCAGCTTCCTCTGGACGCTCCTGTTGCCCTGGCTGCCTCTACAGTTCACACTGGACTGTAATTCCTTGTCGGAGCCTCTATCTCCAGGAGCAGCCGCTCATGGCTTCTCCATTAAAAAACAAAAAAACAACTAACAGCTAACACCCCCATGGCAGCTGCCATTACCAGGCATGGCTCCAAGCCAGCTCTCTCAACCTTGGCTCTGCATTGCGACCACCTGGCGAGCTTTCAACGTGACAAATGTGGCCTGGCAATTGGGTTTTAAAAGCTCCCAAGCGACTCTCCAATGCAGCCAGGATTGAAAACCACTCCAATTCTTGAGAGGCACCTGTTGACCCCTGCTAACTCACACTGAATTTGCTGGTGCCATCCCATCCCATCCCAACTGGGGAATCTTTATGCAGAAACAGAGCCTGGCATGGACTCCATGCTCCCTAACCCCTTCCCTTCACCCACAAATGTTCACGGAGCCCCTTCTCTATGCCAGACCCTGTTTGAGCCCAGAACACAGACCTGATCTTGCTATCAGCCCCATTTTTCAGATGTGGAAACTGAGGTTCACTTGCCTAAGGTCACACAGGGGGTATGTGTGGAATCTGAGTCCAAAGCCCAGACCTGCTAAGTTCCCCCTGCAGAGGCAGCCAGTGGGGTCAGGAGGGGACGTACCCAGCTTAAGGAGCCAGCCCTCCCGGTCCGGGTTGAAGAAGGTGTGGGTCAGATCATTCCCATCATCCTCTGGGATCTTGAAGGGCTCATTTCGGATGCTGTCGTAGAGGTTCTGAGGGGTGAAGGCCAGGTCAGCAACTTCAAGCCCTGGGACCCTCCTGGGGCTATTTGGTGGTGGGGAGGCCCTCCTGGGATAGCCCACCAAGGGAGGCAGAGGAGGAAAAGGAAGAAGGCAGAAGAGTGGAGAGGGCCTTAAGGGGAGAAAGGAGGAAAGAAAGATGACAGAGACAGATGCAACAACTTGCTAAGTTCTCAAACAGACGGGTAGAGAATAAGATAGAACAAGACCCTGAAAGTCAGAGGGCCAGAGAGACAGAGAAGAGGGAAATAAAGACAGAGGCAGCCAGAGAGAGAAAAAAGAGACAAAGAGGGTGGCATGATGGTGTCCATGAGATGACTCAGGCACTGGGAGACCATGAGGGAAGGGGCTGTGGCAGAAGAGGGGTAGGGTTGAGGGGCTGTGGGGAGGGGAAGAGGGGGTCTGACCCTGAGCAGCTCCTCAGGCAAGTCCCCGCCCTCATTGATGCCCCGGTTCATGGCCACAAAGCGCTCCAGGCCTGGCTTGTCCCGGACATTGGGATTGTGAAGGCTAGTGTTCAGCATAATCACAGCAAAGGACAGCACGTAGCATGTATCTGTGGTAGATAGTCAGGTGGTGACGCCATGAGTATGTGGGCCCCATCACCTCCTGCCCCCAGGCCCCAGGTGTTCCGGCCCCCACCTGTGGACTGGAAAACCCCGGGGTTGCACAGGCAGTATCGCTGGGCGAAGGCTTCCATCATTCGGTCAATCTTCTGGGCCTCTCCAGGGAGGCGGAAGCTCCAGAGAAACTGCCTGGATTAGAGAGGGACCAGGTGTGGCTGTCAGGACTGGAGGAACCCCTTCCCCATACTCAGTCCATGTTAGGAACCCATCAATAAGAGCTCCAAACCTCATGGACCCAGCAGCTATTTCAGGTATGGACACATGATCCAGCTGACCAGTGAGCACTGATGGTAGGACTTTTGGTAGATTTAACAGAAATATTATTTCTTTCTGCTAAGGTTGCTAAACAGGCTTGGAGGTTGCTAGAGACTTGTTTGTGTAAGAAGAGGGCCTGCAGACAGCAACACCAACACAGTGTCAAGCACAACCAAGAGACAGAGCAAACTGACCTTGTGACACTATTTGAACACCTGCATACATCTATGCCTGAAGAAGGCCCTACTGTGGACTTTTGTGTTACATGAAGCAAACAAACCCCCAACTATTATTTTTGTGTTGAATAAGCGTCATTGCTTGTAAAGAAAGGCTTGCCCTTCCAGCCCCATCCTCTCACCTGAGGGCCTGCACCAGATTGAGGTCAGTGAACTCGTGCAGATCAACAAAGGCATGGAGCACTGCCAGGTTCAGCTCTTCCCTGGAAGAACAGGGACAAAATCATTCACAGGAAGGAGCATGGGGAAGTGGGAGTTAAAAAGCATTGGGGAGGCTGTGCCACCTCTTCTGCATGGCAACTGCCTCTGCAGTGGGTAAGTTTTGGCCTGACACCACGGCAGGGATATTCAGAACACATTCTTGGGAGGACCATCTACTCCAACGACCCCGGTTTGGCTGGCCCTTTTCACAGTTGTGAGAAATGTAGCAAATATGTGCTCCACCTATCGTCATCCCTCTCAGATAATCCCCAGGCTCCTCAGACATCCAGAAATGGCCCCCACATCCCACAGACATTCACGAGACAGTTCCCACATACCCCAGATGCCCATAAAGTTCCTACACATCTATAGACAGTCCTCATGTCCCCCACGGTCCCTATGTACCCCAGATGCTCAAGATGGTCCCCATGTATCTCAGATGTCCAGAAAGTTCCAGACCCTCTAGGTATCCATATAATTCCTAAGCACCCCAGATACCCAGAGATGGTCCTGTGTTTCAGATGTTCAGACTGTCTACATCCACCCCAGACACTCATAGGTGATCCCCATGCACCTTAGATGTCCAGACAGTCCCCAAATACCCCAGGATCCACAGATGGTCATCATACATTCCTGATGTGCAATGTCATACACCCTAGACTTCTACACAGTCTCCATATACCTCAGACATCCACAGAAGGTCCTCATGCTCCCAAGATGCTCACAAACCATCGCAAATTCCCCAGATGGTCCCAGACTCCCCCAGTCCCCTGTGTTAGTCCACTCTGTCATACTTCAGTCAGAAGGCTGGTCTATCAAGGCCTCTCCAGAGACAAGCTGGCAGTGTGAGGGCAGGAACTGGGTACAGGGGGCTGTGGGGAGAGGCCCAGAGGAGCTGGGTGGGGATCTCACCTCTCTCCCAAGTAGTCCCCGATGGCCGTCTTGTTCAGGCCCTCACCCTTGTACAGGAAGCGGGCGATCTCCTCAGGTGTGTTCTGCAGAAGTTCATTCTCCACCAAGAACTGGATACCCTGGGGGGTAGGTGGGTGGGTGGGGCCAGGTCTCAGTGCTGATGTGCTCAAAAAGCCACTCCTCACTACCTCTGAGGAAACCTCAGCATGCAAACCCACCTCCACGCTCAATAGGGCAAGGTCAGGTGTCATTTGCAGGTTTCTCACAGGTCTTTAAATACCATTCTTCCCACCTCATAACCTTTGCACCTACTGTTCTCTTTGCCTAGTTAATTCCAGGCACAAGAGTGGGGTCCAAAAAGGGACAGGAGCTCATTGGATGTTTGTTGAATGACTGGAAAAAACAGATTCTTTGGGCAGAAGAATAAAGTGAGAGAATGTTAGCAGATAGCCATCTGTCAGGAGCTGTGAGGGCCAAGCCTCAGGCTGGACTAGGGCCTTCTGAAGCTATGAGGACCTATGGTACAGCTCTGAATTGTGGTATCCATGTCTAGGGGCTCCCTGAGGGCGAGGCAGGGTTATACTCTTCTCTGGGCCTGCAGCATCACCTAGCCAAGGGTAGCCCCCGGGGAGGCCTCAGGAAATGGGTATAAAATGAATGACTGAATGAACAAACATGAGCTGAATGTCCTCTCCTCAGGGAAGCCCTCCCTGACTCTACTGGGCTCCCTCCTCTGAGTGTCCACAGCCATTGTACCTCCTGTCATAGCAGTGGTCAACCTGCCTTTGTGTATGTCAGTGTCCATATTCCCTATCAGACATGAGCTCCTCCTGGGACTCTCAATGACACTGGAAGTAGGTTCAGAAATATAAGAAAAAAGAGGAAAGAGGATTTCCCAGGTAAAGGACACAGCACAAGCAAAGTCAGGAAGCTGAAACACTTGGTTAGTGTTCAGAGAATAAATGGACAGCCAATATCTATATCCGGGGATTAGGAGCAAATCTGTACACCTAAAGCAGGCCTTTAACCATCACACTTCTGGAACCTGGAGGTGCCAGAACCCCTGTCGGGAGGTCTGCCAGGCTGATCCCAGCCCAACGGCCCCAAGCACCTTCTTGGGGTCCATATTGAACTTCTTCCTGCCCATTGCCATCTTCCGGTTCCGCTGCAAGGTCTTACTGCAGGGGCAGAGAGCAGGGCGATGGAAGGTCAGTTCCTGGGCATCCCTGGCCCAGCCCCATGACCCTCAAGTTCCATAACCCAGCCCTCACCTGCCCTCATTGGCCTCCAGACCCTCCACCTCACTCATGGCTTCGCTGAGCTCTTCTCGTAGGCGCTGGATCTCCACCAGGAGCTCCTGCTTCCGCCGCCGGATGTTCTCCAGCTCCATCCGCTCCTCTGGAGTCAGGTCTGGGGGCTCTGGGGGTCAGAGTTTGGAGGTCAGTTCTGTGTACTATCAGCCTAAATTCCTGCAATCTGGGGGATGACGGGGCTGGGGGAGGCAGGACTCCTAGGTCTGGGGAGTGAAGGATGAGGAGGAAGAGGGTCTAGGCTCCCATGTCTAATGGAAGAAGGGGCTGGGGGACTGGATTCCTCAGTCCAGGGGAAGAAGGCCTGGGGACTTAGACTCTTGAGTCCTGGGGAAGGAGGGGACCCAGGGTCTGACCTCCAAAGTCTAAGGTAGAAGGGGACTGGGAACCTGAACTCGTAGGTCTGGAGGAAGAATGGGCTAGAAGCCTGAACTGTTGGGTCAATTACTTGGAAAGGGGCTATGGCCCTGGCTTTCTGCTTCCATTCTTGGTGAGGTAGCTGGGGACCTGGGTGTGCGGACTCCTGGGTCCATGGAAAGTAACTATGGCAGAGAAGCTGATGACAGCTTGTAAGAGTTGAGAAAGGGGGCGGGACATCAAAGGCCTTCGTCTTAGCGGGATTTCTGTAGCTCCCAAGATTTCTCTCCCACCCCACTTCCAAAATCCCCCCTCCCCGCTGGGCACTGGGCTCGCCCGGCCCCTCCCGTGGGAAGGTTCCGCCCCGGCCTTGCCTCCGCCGCTCCATCCCGTCCCCTCCCGCCGCCACCGGAAACAGGATCGGCCCAAACAATGGCCTGGAACGCCCCGCTCTCGGGCCTCGCCGGAAGCCCATCCCGTGCCCAACAAAAACGAGGTTGCAACGACGGGGCCGAATGTCTCCGCGAGGTGAGCACCAGGGATGACGTTCGCGTTGGAACGTTCGGGACAAAGGCTCCATCTACTCCCAGCCAGCCCCACCCCTCCCCGACCTACCATAGACACCGTCCTCCATGGCGGCTAGGAAGGCCCGCGGGGAGTCCGGGGCGGTCCCGCCAGTCGGGCCTGGGTCCGTGTTGGCCCGCGGGCTCGGGTGAGCCCGCTCAAACGCCCCGGGAGCCACCGCCGCCTCCTCAGCGCCAGTCCTCAGCGCTGAAAAGACTCTCCCTTCGCCTACCAACCGCCCCGCCAGTAGGGACCGCCCCTCGTTTTGACACCGTCCAATCCACTGCAGGCCCTCTCGTCTGTGCCGCCCCCGATACTGAAGGGCCATCTTCCAGAGCCAATAAGAGCACAAACAGCAGACGTAGCCGAGTCAAGCCGGAGGTAGACGGTCTATGAGGCCAATCGGAGTTGGGCAGTGGGCCGGGCCCCGCCTCCGAAACAAAAGAAGTCACTTGGCTGGCTTGCTCGCCAATGAGAAGCCTTGGAAAGGAGCTGGACGGAGGTGGAACTATGCGGAGCAAAGAATACTGCGTCTGCGCATGGGCTGTGGGCACCAGGATGCCAGTCAACCAAGCCCCGCCTCCAGCCATATGTTGCTCGGGGTGGGGGAGGTACTTTGTTAGCCTTGTTGCCAGGGGGCGGGGCCACTGCTGTCGGTTTTCTTGAGCCACACCTCCTAGCTGGCCCACAGCTGGCTTTTGACGGCAGTGGTTGCCACGCAACCGGGAGCAGCTTCGACTCACTTTTAAACTCTCTCCGCAATACTGGCCCCTCCGATCTCCAGACCCTTTTCTTACCCACTCCCGTGATCATCTCCACCTCAGCCTCTTCAGAATCAAGGAGTGGTGGAACAAAGACTTATTCTTCTAAATGCTACGCTATTCCTGGTATCTGTCAAGGAGAATGGGCCAAATATAGTGAAAGTACAGGCTCTGCCTTCCAGGCACAGGCTGATTCTCAGGCTTCTCCCTCTCCCCAAAACTCCTCCCATATTTTAGCCTCCTCCCCCTAGGATAGCTCTGCTTTTCTCAGCACTCTCCCAGCTCTCTGATTCCTTATCCCTTCTAAGAGTCCATTCCCTTCTCTCCAACTCCCCTCACTTCAGGTTCCCCATCTCTCATATTCTTGCTCTTCTTAAACTCCTCCCTCCTCTCAGAGTCCCGCATTTGAGGCCCTTCTCACTCCCCATCCTCTCATTCCTATTCCTTGCAAGCAAAGCAGGTGCAGGGGCTTGGCCAGCATGGGAAACCTGCACACCTCTGTCGTGGGCAGGTTCCTAATTGGGTCTGAGGTGGTGTCTGGACCTCGTCCTTATTTGCTACCCCTGGGCTAGGTAGGTGGGGACAGATTCAGGGACAGGACCTGGATAATCTTGACAGATTAGATACAGAGCCTCCTAATCCCCTCATTGACCTTTATGGCCCTGCCCTCCCAATGGAAACCCAGGCTGTGCCAGCCCTGACCCCACTCTCTCCTCTTCCAAACAGAATGCTTTTCATGTCCCTTCAACTCTAACTTGACATCTCTATCCCTTTTTTTTCCATTGCTCCCAGTCCCTACCTCAGACACCTCCAGCTGGGTAAGCAGCCAGCTCATTGATCCCATCCGGTTACTACGGTTACTACGTGGGGATTCTGAAGGATAAAGGGAGGTGGGGGGGGCCAAAAGGGGGATCTGGGTTGGTGGGGTACTTGGGCAGGCTGATGGGCAATGACAGTGTCCATCCTCAGTCCTGGGACGTGGGTGGGAACGTGTCCTCTCTGGCACTGGCTCCTTCTGCGGCTGGCTCCCAGCCTTCTGGGCACTTAGGTAGATAGCAACATGGGCAGGGGCCAAGCCTGAGGACTCATGTCCCAGCAGTCTTGTCCTAGCAGTCCACTCACGGACATACCACCAGGGCTCCCAGTGGTTTAATCAGGGGGACAAGTCTCCCCCTAAACACATACTTTTCCCTGGCATTCAGAGCTACTTCCTCTTTCCACTGCCCTCCAAGCTGGACTAGGGAAGAGGTGATCCCAGCCCTTAGTCACAGTGCACAATACCCCTGGCCTGCCCTGTCACTCAGACTCCAAGTTCAGACCTGGCCTCCAAGAGCATCTCCCACACCGGTTGCCCCTGGAAGGCCATACGTTCCAGCACCAGGGAGAGCTGAGAAATCTAGGACCCCCACCCCCAACGGACCTTCAGTGAATTGAGGAATCGTGGTTGAAAGGCCCCTGAAGAAAAGAAAGCTAAAAAAAAAAAAGGCCTCTGAATTTCAAGTTCCAATGCCCCATTTTAACAAATAGGGAAACTGAGGTGAGGAGAGGGGAGCAAATCACCCAAAGTCACACAGTACACTGGGGTAGAGTTGGGATTTAGAGCAAAGCATCCTGATCCTTGTAAAGAACTCCATTCTGATTAGCTCAAGCTCTATTTCTAACCCTTCTGTAGGAAGCATGGGAAAAAAATAGATATCCGTATTTATACTGTATGTATGAGTGGGTATATATATATATATAACATCTTTAAAAAATAAAGACACATCACTAGGTGTAGAATTCCAGAGCATTGTAGATTCACCAGTCTGGGGCCTCTCCCTTCCTTTGCTCAATAACTAGTCCTGTTACCCCACAGCGTCTGGCTTGGGCGTTCATCTTCTAGGCCAGAAATGCTGCCTACCAGTTCCTGAGTCCACCTCTTAGAACCAAGAACTGATTAGAATTTCCAGATTTTTGATGATGCACAACTCTGGATCCCTGGAGCTTTGGTTCATTTTGGCATTACAGAACCACAAAAAGTCATCTAGAATCATTGAGATTTTCAACTCCATTGGGCAAACTGGGTTAACAGGCAAATCTCAGACATCTAGAATCGCCACTCCTTCCTTGACTCTGTGATCAATTTAGAGCTACAGAATCTTGATTCCTTTGGACATTCTAGAATGGCACTTAAAAACAACAACCCTGTGGATCATCAGAAGAACTGATTATCCCTTTGCTTTGATGTTCTACAGCCAGTGATCTGGAGTTATCTAATATCAAGAACTCCCAATCTGTCACTTTAGTCTTTCTAGACCCACAGACTCTCTGTTGTTTTGTGCATTCTAGAAACATAACTCTTTAGTTTTTGGAGTAGTTCTACTCTCTAGGTCAAACCTGCTTGCCTCTGTGGTCAATCAAGATTCACAGGATCTCAAAACATGGGTGTTCTGGAACCAATGGTCTTTTCTTGACTTGTGGTTAACATTTCTTGTCTTTGGTCAATCAAGACAGTTTTGAATTTTGGGGGCATTTCATAACTTTCCCTCCTTAGGTGGTTAAGAAAAAATTATTTGCTACATGGTTGACTGAGTCTAGAAGCAACAATCCTTTGAATCTTAGGTCAATCCAGACCTACGAACTCTTGATCTCTGCTGCTGCTCAAGAAGTGCTTCCTTCCTCCAACAGAGGCGGTCTATACCATGGATTCCTGACCCTGCTCAACAACCCATATAGGAGAATCTAGAACCACCAGTCCTTGCCTCTTGGGTGGTACAGAATTCTGGATCCCTTAGCTCTGGTGAGACTCAGGAATCAGGCTGATAAAGGGATCTCAGGAGGGAGCACAGAATGTAGAGAAATTAAGATCAAGCATGTCCAAGGTGAGTCCAGTAGGCATGGCAGAACTTCACCAGCTAATAATTTACCCAGCAGGCTTGTCAGTCTTGGGGAACACCTGCCCCCACCTCAGGCAGGGCCCGATCGCTCCCACCTTGCTACCTCTGGGAAGGGGTTACAAATGCAGGGACACCAGCTGGCATCATGGTGGCAGGGTCAGTACCAGGGCTGGTGTGAGTACTTGGGAACTAACAGCCCCATCTTCTGCCTCCACCTCATCCCTTTCCTTGGCCTCCTCTTCCTCCTCTTCCTCCTGGCAGTAGCTCAGAGCAAGTTCATTTTCATAACAAAATGCAGCCAGAGATCCCGGAAAGCTAGATTTGGGACTGTGGGAATCTCGCTCTGCCCATTCGTCCAGCTCCTTGGCGCTGCAGACTGGTGTCCCTGGGACCTCGTAAGTGCGATGGAAGTGGCGATAGTCAACTTCATACTGGGAGCCACGCTGGAAGAGAACAGGCTCAAAACGATGGCCCCAGAGCAGTTCACCAGGGAGATAGGAAGAGCGACACTGTGTGGTCATAGCTGTGGCCTCAACCATGCCCTCAAGAATGACCACTAGCTCAAAGTCAGCCCGGGCCAGCTCAGCACGTCCGAGTTCATACAGAGGACTGGAGGAGTCGATCTCATGCACGATGGTGATGGGTGACACAAGGAAGATGCGATCTGTGCCACCATCAAAGCCCACGTCCACATCCTGGTGGTCCAGCGGTATGTACTCGCCCTCTGGAGTCACTCGAGGCTGCAGCAAAAGGCAAGGGGCCAAAGACAGACAGCAGGGAGCATGGAGATGAAAGGAGACAGAAATGGTGATCAGAAGGAATGGAGATGCAGAGAAAGCAGAGAGCAGAGACCAGCAGGGGTGAGGGTGGGATGAATATAAGAACCCAGAGACAGGGGGATGGTGACCCAGAAAGAGAGGAGGACCAAGACCCAGAGAGCGGAATGGAGGTTCAGGAAAAGAGGAGACCAAGACCCAGAGAAAAACAAAGAGGGACAGAGACTCAGAGAGGGTTTGGGGATAGAATTTGGAAGAAGAGAAAAATGGGAGAGAGGAAGAGATGGACAGAGTGATATTGGCATAAAGCCACAGAAATCAACAAGGCAGAGATAAAGTTAAAGAAACAGAAGATAAGAATAACATTCAACCAGGAATTGAAGGAGAAGAGGGAGAGAAAAAATAGTTTTCAATATGTAGCCAGAGAAAAATAAACCAAGATGACAATCTAGGTCCAACATTCTGGGTTCTACCACTACTTCAAGCTGGCCTCTAGGTTCTTTGCACACACCCCTACCCACAATGCAACGACAGGCCCTGCATCCCCTGGTGTGTATGTATGTTTTTTTGTAGTCCCCATGGCAGGTATTGGAAGTTTCCTCCCACATATCTACTGGTTTCAAACCCACCTCCCAGGCCATGTCAGCGCCCCACAGATTTCTGGGAGAGACAGTGTCTCTCTCGTATCCCTCTTGGTCATGAATCCTGGTGTCTCAGTCAAGCAGCAGACAGAGGTGTGGGGTGGGGACCCATTCTCTTCCAGCTGTCTCTGGGAGACCCTGGATCACCCTGTCCTCCCTCTCACTCAAGTCCAACCTCAGCCCAGGATTAAGTGTTTACCTGGACAAGGACAGCTAGCTACTGCCCCAGAATTTGTTTGGGCAGTTTGACCACAATTCTAGAAACATTAAAGCACCTTTTGCCGAGCATCTACCTGCTACCCCTGGAGTCAATGGGAGTCGTAGTTGTTTTGAGGAAGCTAAAATTTGACTTTCCCAATCGGGGCCCCGTATTCCTCAGAGCAGGAGGCTGGTGGGAGAGACTAGGCCACTGGGGTAGGGAATGAAGTCTCCCACAAAGGCTTCAGGACCCCATGCTTAGAGGCCATGGAGAATTGTGTTCCGTGGCTCTGTAGGTTTGAGTTGCACCCCATCCTCTGACCTACATCTCCCACAATCCCACAGGGGCCTGGCTCACGTCACCGGTGGCTGGGAATTGTAAACCTGAGCCGCGGCACCACCCACAAAACTACATCTCCTCAGACAATCCCATTGAGCCACTTTCCCTGTCCCCAGAGACTTCTGGGAATTATAGTTCAGAACCATTACAGGCCAAGAGTGGGGCTCTCAGGTCTAGATGTCCCACAATCTCACAGGCGGGCTCATCCTCAAGCCCCAGGGAGCTCTTTATGTCTCAAGTCTAGGCCTCCAGGAAGAGCTAGTCACAAACCTCTCTCACTCCGGGGTTTACGAGTGGACTCCTACAACTGCTCCAGACCCAACCTCAGGCCAGAAGTCGGGCGGGAAGGTCCCTGCCTGAGACTGCTGGGAATTGTAGTCCATGCACCCTCCAGGCCTACGCACTAGTTTAGTCTCCCACAATCCCCTTAGGCTCCCACCCCACTCCACCCAGGGACCCCGCACCTGCAGCAGCTGGGCCCGCACGTGGGCCTCCACAAGGTGGCTGCGGCGCAGGTTTCCAACGCGCCACATGAGGCAGAGGCGGTGGTCGCGCAGCGCCACGACGGCATTCTCGCTGAAGATGAGCGTCTCGTTGCGCTTCTTGGGCTTGGCCATCTTGGCCATGACAGCGCCCACGACGAAGGCATCGAGCACGCAGCCGGCGATGCACTGCAGCACCACGGCGGCCACGGCGGCCGGGCACTCCTCGGTGACGCTGCGCACTCCATAGCCGATGGACGTCTGCGTCTCCAGTGCAAAGAGGAAGGCGGCCAGGAAGCTGGCCACCTGGGAAAAGCAGGGAGCGGGCGGTGGCGGGGCAGCCAGGTCGCCGTGCAGCGAGGCAATGAGCCAGAAGGCCAGGCCGAAGAGCAACCAGGAAGCGAGGAAGGAGCAGGAGAAGAACAGGCACATCCAGCGCCAGCGCACGTCCACGCACGTGGTGAACAGGTCACTCAGGTAGCGCGCGCCCTGGCCACCCAGGTTCACGAATCGCACGTTGCAGTGGCCATCCTTCTTGACGAAGCGCCCGCAGCGCCTACCCGCTGGGGACGACGAAGGCGCCCACCCGTTGCGGCACAGCCCAGGCCCGGCCTCCTCCTCATCGCCTGCCCGCCTGTTCTTGGGCTCCAGGGCGCCGCTCAGGCGGCGCAGGGCCCTGGCCAGGCCCATTAGACGGGGGCACCCCCTCCACTTGGCCTAGTGGGGGGCAGGCGCCCCGAACCTGCAGTGACAAGATATGGGCAGCGTCATCAGAGTTGCTAGGAATGGATGGGCTCATTGACCAGGCAGGCATGCTCCGCGCGTCTTAGCAGCCTCATCTGGAAAATGGGTGGAAGGATACTTTTTACCTTGCAAGTCAGAGCAATACAGCATCAACAATAATGACAGTAATGCTTGTAATGACAGATGCTTATAGCAAATGCCACCATAATCAGAGCCGATATTTATACAGTGCCAGACACTTGTAAGCACTTTATGTGAATTTATTATGTATTTGAGCCTCACCACACTAGACATTATTATCCTTATTTTACGGATGAGGAAACTGAGGCATAGAATGTTTAACTTGTCCCAGGTCACAACTGAGTAAGCTGGGATTTGACTGCTAGCTGTCTAGTTCCAGAGTCCAAGCTCATAAGACTAAGGGGTAAGTGCCTGTCCATATGGATTCAGCATGGGGCGATGAGCTGGAATTTGGTCACCGGTGGTTCAGAAAGTACAAGCAACAAAAGGGGGGAAAAAAACTGAACTGCATCGAAGTTAAACACTTTTGTGTTTCAAAGGATACTAACAAGGTGAAAAGAGAACCCACTGAGAGCAAATAATTGTAAATCATGTATCTAAAATTTGTATCCAGAATATTATAACGCAGTAATAAAAAGACAACCAGATTTAAAAATAGGCAAGGGATATGAATAGACATTTATTTAAAAAGATGTACAAGTAGCCAGTAAGCACGTGAAAAGATATTATCATTAGCCATCAGGGATGCTAATCAAAACCACAATGAGATACCATTTCCCACTGACTTAGGATGGCTATAGTAATAAAAAATACAGAAACAAAAACCAGAAATAAGTGTTGGCAATGATGTGGAAAAATTGGCACCCTCAAAAGCCTGATACCTCCTTAATTAAACAGAGTTCCCATATAATACAGCAATTCCACACCTGGGTATTTCCCAAGAAAAATGTTTACACAAACATTTGTACATAAATGTTCATAGCAGCATTATTCACAATGGCTAAAAGATGGAAACCCAAATGTCCATCTATTGATAAATGGATAAATAAAAAGTGTAGCCATACAATGGAATACCACCCAGTAATGAAAAGAAATGAAGTTCTGATCCATGCTACAATATGGATGAGCCTTGAAAACATTATGCTAAGAAGCCAATCACAAAAGACTACATATTGTGTACTTTCATTTACATGAACTATCCAGAGTGCACAAATCTATAAATTGAGAAAGTAGACTAGTGGTGTGTAGGACTGGGGAGATGGGGGTGGGGAGGTGGGTGGGAATGGGAAATAGCAGAGAATGTTGGGGAGATGAAAGTATTTAAAAATTGATGGTGGTGATAGTTGCACAACTCCATGAATATATTAAAACCCACTGAATTGTACACTTTAATGTGTGAGTTGTATGGCATGTAAATTATATTTCAATGAAGCTGTTCCCAAAACAAAACAAAAAAAACACCCAGTTCCACCCTGACCCTCAGACCATGGCCAAGTCTTTCTGAGCCTGTTTCTTCAACTGTAAAATAGGGAAAGTGGATTTTCTCATCAAGGTCAAGAAGGGCCTTCCAGTCATAAGACTCAAGGCCCAATCCTGGCTCAGTTGCTGACCCACTGTGTTCAGAGACTACTGGTTTCTTTTTCTGGAGCCTCTATTTACTCATCTGTGGGACGGGGATAAAAAACTGCCATCTTGAAAGGAAGAGGGATCCAGAAGACCTTGGGCTTTTGAATCAGGCAATTCTAGGTTGAACGGCCCTGCCACTTAGTAGCCATATGACTGGTAGCAAGTCACATCCCTTTCTGAGCCTCAGTTCCCCCATCTGTGAAATGGAGGGAATCTCAGCAGCTGAACATGGGGGAGGAGAGGAGGGGGACAAGGATGGATCTACAGACCTCATCACCCTTTGGCAGCTGCAGTTAACATCTGGCACTGTGGTGCAGGAAACTTCAGGGCTTGTCAGGGCTAGGGGCAAAATATTTTGCATATCGGTTCTATCAATATTTACCAAGTACCTATGTACTGCACACCCTGTGCCAGGCTCAGGGATCCTCATGGGCTTCTTGGCAGAGCTGGGGACACTCAATCTGAAAAGGCTGTCAGTCAATGTCAAGTTCAAATACCAATAGTGATTCCCCACCCTCCCCAGCTCTGCATTGGATGTTCGTAAACACCCAGACAGCCCCTTCCACCTGGGGGCTTATTATCCCCATCCTACAGCCAAAGCTGCAGCTCAGATCAGAGTGGATTGGGCTTGGCTGTGTCCAGCACCCACAATGTACCCCAACTCTCCTTTTGCACCCTAACTACCCTAGGTGTGTCATTCTTCCAAAAAGGAAATAAGGCTGGTCTGAGAGGGCAAGGTTGAGGTCAGAATCCAGGCTCCCACCTCAAGATAGGCAGCACTCTCATGCCTGGACATTCCCACTACGAACTAGTCCCTCTCTGGAGCCACTGGTGACAGGGTAAGGAGAGGTGGTCTGGCCTTGCACGGACCCAGCCCTCATTCCAGGTTGGACCTCTGACCCATTCACTTGTCTCTGGAACACAATCCTGGAACTTTGTTTCATAGGAAAGCAAATTGAGTTGCTGAGGTCGACCCCTTGGCTCAGGCCCCTCAGCGAGGAAAAGGAAAACCCTGGACTCCCGTCAGGCTTCTTGGGTGTGAAAGCCTAAATGATGACCCACGGACAAGCTTATCAAGCGTGCTCCAGTTTCCTGAACACCTACTATGCTCTAGGCTTCAGGATGAACACTTCAGATGTCTGCAGCCCATCCACTGGACTCTACCAGCCCCTGCTGCTCACCTTCACTGCTCAGGATGCAGGGAGGTCAAGGTCATTGCTCCAGTTCACAGGTTGGGAACCAGCTCAGAGACCTGGCCAGATCCAGGCAGTGAGGATGGGGTGCCGGTTTGGGTCCTAAGCCTTTCCAACCCAGGACTGCCTTCTAAATCCTGGAGTCCCATTCTCAGATCTGTGAGGCAAATGTGATTACATCCGTTTCACAGAGACCTTCACCTCCAGGGCGCCTTGTCTGAATCCAACATGGCCCAGCTCACAAGGGTGGATGCAACTTGGGCTTAGGGGACCCCCCCCTTGCCCCGCAAAGGCAGAATGGCAACAGGGAAGGGGGGGGGAGGTGGTAAGGCTCCAGAGCCTGAAGTTGTCCCCTGATCCTCCCGGACCTGCAAGAGCAGCTTAATGTTTCCATTTAAAGGAGACACAGGGCTTAAGGTGAGTTAACTTCGTGTCAAAGTCACTTCTAATCTGAGGCCAGGAAGCCCTGACCCCGAGCCTACCTCCTTCCACCCCCCCGCTCCCCCCCCTAAACAAACTTCTACATTCTTCCCCTGAGACCCTGGTTGTTCCCCCCACCCCTCACCTCTCAATGGGGCCTGGGCAGCAAGCTGGTGGGCAGACAGTGGAAAGACAAAGGTAAAGGGTGAGATGCGCAGGAAGAGGTGCTGAGAGGCAGCCTCAGAAAGAGGGAGGAACAGAGATTGGGGCAGACATACCCAGAGAGGGGGCCAAAGGGTCAGAGAGGGAGGGCCAGAGATGTGGGGTGGGGGTACAGACACCAAAAGGAAGAAGGGAACAGAAACCTAGAGGGAGGGGCCAGAGGCCCAGGGAGAAAGGGACAGAAACAGACAAACGAGGAGTGACTAGGAAAGAGAAGTGAAAAACCAGTCTTAGGAAGTGGAAAGATGGGGAGATGAAATTGTGAAGAAACCCATGGAGGAGACATGGGGCAAGCAAGGGAGGCTCTATTGAGATGGAGGATGGGGGAAACACTAAAAAAGGAGATGAAATCGAGTTGGAAGTACTGAACTTAGGGGGACTATTTTGGGGCTGGATGCTGTCACTGAGGGTAAGACAGGACTGCCCTCAAGGGGAACAGCAAAGATGGGGTGGGGATGTTGGGGCAGGGACACCAAGCAAGGAGGACGGGGGTGAGGGGTGGGATGGCCCTCAGGCTCAGGACTGCTGCCCAGGGCCTCTGTATGGAGAAACATACCTGGGGGGGCGGCCTACCCCCATGCCCTCTGCTGGGGGCTCCTCAGTGGGTGCTGAGGGGCTGCAGTCTGTCCTTGGTCCCAGGGGCCCTGTGCCGGGCACCCGACCTCTGTGTTCCCAGGCGGATCAGAGGCCTGGCTGGGGGGTGGGGGGGTAGGGGGTGGGGCCAGCTCAGAGCCGCAGAGGGGGAGCCAGGGAGGAGGGCCAGGCAGGCATCTGGGCCACAGCCCAAGCAGGCTGGAGAGATGATGGCAGAGTAGACACAGAAGGGGAGGAGGCAGGAAGACAGAAAATAGGGGCCAGAAGACATGGGAAGATGGGGACACAGATGAGGGAACAAAGCAATGGTAAGATCACGATAAAAGAGACAGTGATAGAAAGACAGAGAAGGAGGGAGCTCCCTGGTTCCCTCTGAGGTGAAACCCTAAAAAGTGTGGGGGGACTACCACACATAGGTGAACTACCCTTGAGACTGGAGTTCTGGATAGAATAAAATTTAGGGAAGGCACACCGGCAGCAGCACCCAATAGGCTGAGGGTTGGACCGCATGGAGAAGGTGCCAGACTCCTGACCCTGCTGTTTCCTCTTAGGGGAAGTGGACAGAAGGACGTCACACACATCAGGCCTATCCTGGTCCTTTACTGCCTCTCAGGAGCCCCCGATTCCCCTCCCTGCACAGTGCCTGCCTTCAGCACAGCAGAGAGAGAAGGCCCATAGCCCCCATTGTGAAGTCTTGGCCAAACCCAGCTGGTGGGAAGACAAGGAGCAAAACCTGCTTCTGCTGGGGGAACCCATCCCTCAAAGTCAGTCCAGCCACATAAGGCACTTGAGTTCCCTGGGGGAGACCAAGGGCCAAAACTGGGTCCTGGGGCAGAGGGGACAAGGTCCAAGCCAAGTGCCATAGATGACAAAATATCTGCAGCAACACGGACCACACCTGGGAAATGAGCCAACAGAGTCCTCAGACAGAGGCGGGGGTCACTGTGCCAAACCAAGTCTCTGGTGGGAGGCGTCACTGGAGTCAAAGCCAGTGGCTTTAGAGGGCCACAGGTCAAATCAAGTCCTTCGGACCAAACCAAGTCCTTTCAAAGACCAGTAAGTCAAAAAGAATCCACCATGGTGGCCAATGGGCTAAACGAAGTCCTTTCTTTGGAGGGGGACTGGTGGTATTCAGATCGGCCAAGATCTGAATGAGTCCCTTCAGAGGAACCAACTCCAACTTCAGCTCCCAAGTGCAAGGCCCGCAGAGGCTGCTGGGCCGGCTCAGACGCTGATGGTGCGGAAGACCGTGAAGCCAGACAGGGCGGTGCTGACCAGGACCCCAGGGCACTGCGGGTGCCAGTGGAGCTCCTTCAGGTCTGTCTCGCCCTGATGCACGAACAACAGCTGCTGGGGAAGGCCTGCCAGCCCAGGGTCGGGCTCCATGTCACCGGCCTCAGGGTCCCGCTCCACGGCCAGGTCCCATTGTGTGACCTGGTTGTCTGCACCCGAGGCTGCGAAGACCCCACTGTCCTGAGGGTGCCACTCAACAGAGGTCACAGGGGCCACATGCTGCTTGAAGGTGGCCACCGGGGAGCCGGACTGTGGGAAGACAGGAGTCAGGGGTTCTGAGTACCTCAGTCTGACTCCTGGGTGACCCAGGCAGAGCCTCCCCCGCCCCCCGCCCCATCCCTCTCCAGGCTCAGCCTTCAATCCCAGCTCCACCCTTGAGCCCAAACACCCTGAAAGGAACAGACAGCAAAGTATAGCTGGTAGTAAAAGGATAATATTCCAGGGACTGCTGGGAACTGTGGTTTTAATCGCAAAGAGGCTCTTCCTAGGAAGGGAGTGGTTCTCTTTAAGTGCTTCCCTGTTGATTCTTATGGCCTTAAAGCAGGGCAGCACCACTGATTCCCAGGCTCCAGAGGCAGCCGATGCACAGAACAAAGGCATTTTTTCCTAAAAGCAAAGGTGCTGCTGGAGATGAGAATCTCCCTAATTTGGAGAAGTGGCTCCAAAGTTCTAATGGTCAATTAACTTGGCCATGTGGCTTAACCATACATTTGCCTTAGGAGCTGGAATCCACTTCTAGAAGCTTCTCCAGGGCTAATTCTAGAGAACCCATTATACTGGAAGGGGAAAAAGATTATAAAACAGTGGTCACAGGAAGGCACAGGGCCACCCTTTTATGGCTTTGTCCAGAGGGATGCCAGAAGCAGCAACTTCCCCTGCCCGTAACATAACTGCTCCTGTGCTTTCTGTGTCTCTTCTGCAGTGAGTGAGCAGAGCTCCAACTCTCAGCTGACTTTATAAAATCCATCCACAGCTCCCAACAGGCAGATGGGAGCTGTAGTCCCTGCTGCTGCCCAGCCTCTTCTATCTTGTCAACCCTCCAGCTGGCAGAATGAGTGACTCCATACCAGCCACAAGTCTTCCTCTTGCTGAGCTTGTATCCTCATCTGTACCCCAAAGGGTCTGGACCCCAATTCAAAGGGCCTTCCCAGCTCTGGTGAACAAAACTATCTAAGGGGGAAAACCCACAAATCCTAGTGGCTGCTGGGAGGAGGAGCTTCTTTAGCCCCAGGTGCCCAGCTGAGAAAGTACCTTGAACTGCCGCAAGTCCCAGACCTTGAGGGCTCCATCATCCCCACCACTGAGCAGGAAGGGCTCCCGACGACTCCAGCTGATGACGTTGACATCCCCATCGTGGGCGGTGGCAGTGGTGAGCATGCAGGCCTTGCTGGGGGCTGCACGGATGTCCCAGATACGAATGGAGGCATCAGCTGAGCAGGAGGAGAACACCTAGACAAGGCAGAGTCTGAGTGACCCTGGGGTTCTCACCACCCACCTCAGAGATCAGGGACTAGTAGAGGTCCCCTCACTAGGACTTGCCCCCAGTCCCCTTCTCCCCCCATACCCAGAAGTCCAGGCCCCCAGCCCCTGCTCACTGTGTCCTCAGTCGGGGACCACTGCAGATCCTCCACGGAGCGTGTGTGGCCCGCAAATGGCCTTTGGTCCACGTGCCAGGACCCACTGTCTGTAGGTGTCCAGAGGTGGATGTTTTTCTGACAGTCACCAGTCAGCAGGCGCCCTGGGGAAGAGAGTCAGGAAACTACCTGGTCTCTGCTGGCCATAGCTTACTCCGCTCCCTGGTGTCTTAGCACCCACCCCTGCTGCAGACTGCTCCCTCCCTCTCCCCCAGAACCAAGTATTCACCCCTAAGACTCACCAGGCACACGAGGGGACCAGTCAAGAGCAAAGCCCTCGCCCATGTGACCAGCGAAGGTGAAGATGGGCTTCACACGGGCCTGCTCATCCCGGAGGAAGGTCGCCAGGGCCTGGGGGTCATCCACCACCTGCAGAAGCCGCCTCAGTGCAAACACCTCCACCTGGCCCTTCTCTGACCACACCCCAGCCACTAGCTCCTCACCCAGCCATGACACCTGCAGAGGGAGGAAGAGAAAGTGAGGTGAGAGGGACAGGAGGCTCAGGGTTGGCGTGACCACAGCTGCTAGCATCCCCAAGAGCCAGAAATGCAGTTCCTCAGACCCCTCCCTCCCAGGGCTGGGACTACAACTCCCAGAAACCTTTGTGGGAAAGGATGACAACATGCAAGACTGGTTTGATACCTGGGACAATTGCCTACTCTATGGTAGAGATAGTGATGGTGGGAGAACAACTCTCCTTCAAAACTCCTGGGCATCAAGGTTGTAATTCCCACAAGCCCCAGAGAGTGTGTTCAGACTCCTGGTCTCTGTAAACCTCTACACCTTGGAGAGTCATAGGCTTCAATCCTTGGGTCTCTGGCTCTGTGCATTTGCTCACTAGGAGATAGCATTCAGCCTCAGGGTCTCCAGTAGCCCCTAGCCCTGACCTCTCTTGAACTCCACATTCATATCACACTGACCATTCAAACTTCACATAACAAAAGTCAAGCTCATAACTGTTGACTGCAACCTATTACTCCTCCCTGGGTTCCTGCTCAGGACCCAAACTATAGGACTTAGTCTCGCCTTGCCTCTTCTTCCTCACACCTGCCACTTATGCCACTAGTTCCACTGAAAATGCACAACTTCCAACCCCTTCTCACTACTTCTATTGTTGTCACGCATGCTACTACTGATGCCAACCCCTGAACTAGTATAGGATTGTCCTTCTGCCCTGGCCTCCCTGCAGTCTATTCTCAACACAGCAGCCAGAGGGACCCATTTAAAATTCAAGTCGGATCCCATCTTTCTTCTGAACTCTCCAATGGCTCCCAATTTATCCTCAATTAATGGCCACATCCTTATAACGGCCTACAAGTCCCTAAACAACCTGTTTCGTCCACATCCACCCCCAAAATCTCATTACGCTCCCCACTGCCCATTGTGCTATAGATGTACTGGTGTCTCCAGCTTCCCTCAGAAATGCCAAGTTCATCCCAGTGCTTTTACACTTGTTCCCCTTGCCTGCAAATCTCTTCCCAGAGATACCCTTCACTCACTCCCTTACTTCCTGTGGGTCTCTGTTCAGATGACACCTTATCAGTGACTACTTCCCTGAGCACATTATTTAAAATAGCAATCCCACCCAGGAACACTCTAAATCCCTTACCTGGCTTTACTTTCTCTACAACACTTAGCATCTTTGACATAGTACACATTTGATTAGTTTCTTCTTGTCCCCTCCCCCACTAACATGTAAGTTTCATGGAGCCAGAGACCTTTTGCTCCTTGTTAAATCCCCAGGGTCTAGAACAGCCCCTGACACACAGTAATACGTTAATGGAACACATAATAAGAACTATGGACCAAGCACTGCTCTAAGTGCTGTGCACGTGTCATCTCATTTAATTGACACATCAACTTCCTCAGCAGATGCTATAAGCCTGAAACACCAAAGTAACCCCACAGTCTAGAATGGTTCCTGAGGAGTAACAGAAAACACGTATCTCACACTCCAAGCACCTGGAATGACTGTATTTCAGTTACTGAAATAACTGTATGTTATTCCATTTCATCTTCCCATCAAGTAAATTTGTAACTCTCACCATTTTACAGAAAAAGAAAAACAACATCCCCATAGCCCTATATTTGAAGTGACAGAATCAACAAACACGTTAGCCTTTTAGGACAGTGTAACCAAAACTAAAGGAAATATCAACGTTCCTACTGCAGAAAAGATAGTTCTGTAACATGAATTAAGGCTTATTACAAGAAAATCATTCACTGTTTTACAAGGGTTTAAAATATGGATTTAGAAAAGATGTTGTATAGGTTTAATACCTAGAATAATCCTTTTTCATTCATATTCCATCAAAAACATTAATACATTTCATTTGAGCACTGTACATTTTCTCTTTTCTTTTTTTTAAGATTTTTATTGTTTTTGACAGAGAGACAGAGAAGACAGAGAGAAGTGAGAGGGCTCAGAGCAGTCTCCATAGTTGTATATCATTAGTTTTTACATAGCTTCATTCCGCAGGATGGTGCGAGTCTGCGAAAGGGCACTAACTGGCTGTGACCTCCTGCATGGGAGGCACGCCCTGGTGAGAACCAAACTGGGGGCACTCCCCAGTTTAGCATATGTGTCCACATGGGCCAGGATTTGATCCTCGGGCCCTGGGACTGCAAGACGAGTGGCTCAACCCACTGAGTAATCCCAGCATCCGCTATTATGCATTTTAAAAGGATCTGTCCCTTATGACAAAATAGCCTAAATAGTTTTAACGTAAAAAGCAATTGTTCTAGAAGGAACACACATTTGTATTAGGTACAGTATGATTTGCACCAGATACTTGGTGGCATATCACAGTCTATGAAAATGCACATAAGCTAAATGAGAACCACTGGTTTTGTAAAACACTATGGCCAGCTCAGTGATTTCAGTTGAATGTTCTATCTTTTTCCTTTCTCTAGTCTATGTGAAATCTTCATGGAAAATGACAAGCAGTGAGTGGATCATATATGTTATTATAGCAGATTCAGAAGCTGTCTGTCTGGAAATTATAACTGCCCAAGGGCAGAGAAAAAGTGGATATAAAAGCCTCAAAAAAGTACACATATTTTAGGTGAAAACTGATTTACTAACTTGCTTCTTCCTATACCTGGGTCATACTTATAAAACCAGTTAACAGAAAAAAAAACCAACTACTGGTTCCACAGGGGTAGAGAACTTTGTTTTGTGTCTAGAGTTTAAATTGTTATTCAACTATTTTTTTCCACTAATTTTTCTTTAACTTTAATACAACTTTGGTAGAAGACAGTATCTGAGCGTGTATGTATGTATCCATTAAGGAGTCAAGGGATTATATAAGATTCTTCAGTTTACAGAAAAGTTTCTGTATATATTATATATATGTATTAGGCAAATTTAAAAGTAGGAGGAATTAACACGCCTTTAAAACAAGCTCGTCCAATCCACAGCCCATGGGTCACATATGGCTCAGGAGGGTTTTGAATGTAGCCCAACACAAATTCATAAACTTTCTTAAAACATGAGATTTAAAAAATATTTTTTGTAGCTCATCAACTATCGTTAGTGTCAGAATATTTTATGTGTGGCCCAAGACAATGCTTCTTCCAATGTGGCCCAGGGAAGTCAAAAGACTGGAAACCCCTGCTTTAAAGAGATGAATATTGGCATTTCACTATGCTAATTAATTTTGTTGTGTTTGAAACTATCAGCATGGACGATGTAAAGACATTTCTTCTTGGACAAGGGTTTCCTTTTTTTTTTTTTTTTTTTAAAGATTTACTTTATTGTTTTTGACAGAGACAGAGAGACACACAGAGACAGACAGAGAGAAGGGAAAGGGCCTAGAGCAGTCTCCGTAGTTGTATGTTATCAGTTTTCGACATGGTTTCGTTCCACACAGGTGGGAGGGGGCTGTGCAGGGCTGGAACTGGGCTGGGGGCCTCCTGCATGGGAGGCATGCCCCCTTGAGCCAGGGGCCAAATGAGGGGGGTGGGGGGACAGGAGCAGCAAGAACTGAACTGGGGACTCTTGCATGGGAAGAACACCCCAGTTCAGCATATGGGTCTGCCAGGATTCAATCCTTGGTCCCCATGGCTGCAAAGCGAGCACTTAACCCGCTGAGCCATCCCGGCTTCCCCGATACCCTTGTGAATTCACCTTTAGTGAATGCCGTAATATTTTGTTTAGCTAAAGAAAGGATAATAAAGTTGACCTGAGTTCTTTTAAAACTTGAACCTAATTAGGATTGATCCCTGGGATAGCCTGTTGAGCACTTACCTTGCAGCCTTAA
Organism: Craseonycteris thonglongyai; assembly: GCA_004027555.1. Lineage (NCBI taxonomy): Eukaryota > Metazoa > Chordata > Mammalia > Chiroptera > Craseonycteridae > Craseonycteris > Craseonycteris thonglongyai. The sequence goes on along the minus strand of PVKE010002616.1, from coordinate 24,821 downwards.
GGTCTGGGGATTGAATCCCAGCCCTGGCCCATGCAAACTCACATGTTGAACTAAGTGCAGGGGAGAGGTGGCAAATGGTAACTGCCGGGATGGCGGAGTAGGTTCTCGCCTCCCATGGGGGAGACCCCCAGTTCAGTTTTGCCCTGTGTGGCCAGCATCCACCTGTGTGGAATGAAACTGTCAAAAAACTGATGATGTACAACTATGGAGACTGCTCTGTGCCCTCTCCCCCTTCTCACTGCCTTTCCCGCTCACTTTCTCTCAAACAATAAAATAAATCTAAATAGTGATGATAATAATAGTGTATGAAATTATGTGCCAGGTACTTTTCCAAAAGCTGAAGGTCATGAAAAGATGAAAAGGTGCCAGTACACATATGGAGGGCAGGTAGAGGGGTAGCAGTGTGCTCCAGAGAATGTAGAGCAGGCTCCTGGGACTATAATTACCCGAACTCGGTTGATGCCACCATAGTGGGGTATCATGGCCAGCTCTAGCTGAGGCTTCCGTTCTTCTTCATCTTCTTCATCTTCCTCCTCCTCTTCATCGCTGTCCTCTGATGATGGGGGTTTCGTCCCATGTAGATTGTGCATCCGAAGCATCATTAACCTGGGGAAAGTGTGATGTGACTAAGACGCTGGATGCCAAGATCCTTAGGGAGAAGGAAGGCTGGAAACCCCAACTTCTGGGTCTGAGTGAGGCAGAGAAGCTGGAAGCGCTACCTCCTAGGTTCTGGGGAAGCGGGTAGCTGGAGGTTCAGGCGCCTCGGTCTTGCGGCAGTGAGAGGCTGGGGACTTGGACTCCTGGTCCTGGGAAAGCCTCTGTTCTCACTCACCTGTTGCTCTGGGCGCTCTCTGCCTGGGTCCCAGCACACAGGTAAAGTGTAAGAGGAAGCTCTGTCCGATTATCTCCCAGGTGATCTCGGACTATGTCAAAGCTGAGACAAGGGGCGCCTGGGGAGGGAAGGAAGAGTTGGAAAATTAGGATGGGACAGCTAGATCTCAGTCCACTCCAGTGTGATGGCACTACTCTTAGACCCCAGTCTTCTCTTCCAAAGAGCCTCTAAAGTTAAAAGGTTCGGGTCCTGAGCCCCTTAGGAACCAGGATTCCTGTCTCCTTCTTCCTCAGGAGCAAGGAGTCTGGGAGCCCAGCCCTACCAGTTTGAGCTCGGTGGTACAGCACGTAGGCCTCCTCGTCCATGACCAGCTCCTCTCCTTCACGCAGCGGCGGTCCCCGGCCAGGCAGGTAGACCTGGGCCGGACCGTCGGACCCTGCATCGTGGGACTCCATGGGCTCCTCGTTTTCACACGTGCCGCGACGAGTCTTGCGCGCAGCCATCTTCGAAGCCTCTCACGGCCGGCGCGAGGTAAGAGCGTCATTTCCGGGTGGAGCTTCTCCCCACCCCTACTTCCTCTGGGAGCCGCCTAGGGGCGCTGTTACCTTGGAAACTGTCTAGTTCACCAATTAGAGGGCGGTGAGAAGAGGAGAATTAAAGTAACGGCGACCGGCTTTAGCTACGCAGTCCTGCGGTGGATGTGGAGAAACGACACCACCCCGCGTGACTTTGCGGCGTTCCATGCGCGGAGCAGTGGCAAGGTCTCTTGGGAGTTGTAGTTCTGTAGCTGGCCTGTGTTTCCCATCAACTAGAGGAGTCCTGAGCCTCGACTGTATATTCACCTTTGACTCGCAGGAATTCTTTCCACTTGATTATTCTGTATGCAAATAAGCCACTCTTCCCGTCAAAGAGCGTGGGTTTCCGCTCCCTGAGGACCCATAAAGCTTCTTTCTTCTCTCCTTCCTGTGATGGCTTTAATTTACCGTACAAAATGTTTTATGCAACTAGAATATTACACGTTAGTCTGTTGCATCTACTGTCTCTGGGCAGTCAGTTGCCTTACCAGGACTTCACGTTGCAGCTATGGTCAGCGAGCACTTAATCAGAAAGTCCACCCTTGGGGGCAGCTATTACAAGTGCTTCCACTCTACCGTCCATCAGCACCAGAGATTTGGCTGACATATGAAACGTTAGAAATAGATCTGTGAGGTTAACGATATTCAAAATATGTGGATTGGCTGGAATATATTAGACATTATCCTCACTTGCATGAACAGGATATTAAGAATCTAGCAAGCCCTGTTACCTGTAACCATAGGAATGGGACCCTAGACTTAATCCCAATGTTTTGTTCCTGGCTCTATCCTGAGTTTGCTGTCCCACATCTCTCTCTGTCCTCCATATCTCTAAGTCTCTGTTCACCCCTACCCTTCTCAGCCTTTCTCTTCTAAGGGTCTCTCCTCGCCGCCTTTTTCTTGATGTTTGATTCCCACCTCCCTGCAGGGTCTCTGTTCTCTCGTACTCTTTCTGACCCCTTTCTTTGTGGTACTTATCTGTTTCAATATCCCCCAGAGAAGTTTGGGGTAGGGGAGCTAAGAGACAGACACGGAGCTCACACTTGGACTGACGAGGCATAAAAACATGGTTTATTCCAAACACTGCAATGTGGAACAGGAAAGTGGGGAGGGAGTTTGTTGGAGTGTGGATTCCCAGACCCTCCCCTCCACAACCCAGCTCCAGACCCGGCTGGAGATCTGAAAAGAGGAGGCTTTGGGGGGTCTGCTGGGTCATCTCTGAGGGGTCACAAATAAGGGTTGGATTTTGGAGAAAATGTATTTGGTGACACCTGGGGCTGGTAGTGAGATGAGACAAGGTGGGAGATTTTGGACCCTGGAGGTTGGGCTCAACGCTGGGGAGGGGGAGGCGGAGGCGGGGCTTCCGTTGAGGGAGTGTCCTAAGTCAAAACAGGGGAAAGCAACTGAAGGTGAAGGTGGTGTGTCCCAGTTTGACGTCAAGAGTCACAGTCTGGTCAGGGCACGGTCTGGGGTTCGGGTCACAGTTTGGGGTCTGGGGTCACAGTCTGGGGTCAGATGACCATTTGTAGGTGTCGGAAGTCACAGTCTGGGGTCAGGGGTTTCTGTATGGCGGGGCCAAGGTCTAGGGTCACAGTTTGGTGAACGCGTCTCACAGTTTTGAGTCCCGATGGATGAAAGGTTAAAAACGGGCTTCCCCGGAGGCGTGGCTGGGCCGGGGAGCTGCACAGTGATGTGAGGGCCACGGCCCCAGGCGACGGGGGGTGGGGCGTGACCCCGCCCCGCCCCGCCCTATCTGGTGACGTTAAAAAGCCCTTGTCGGGTTTAAAAAAAATGTCCAGTGGGCTTCGAGACCCCCAACCCCTCGTTTTAAGCCCAGGTGAGATTTCGGGGATCAAATCTCCTCCGGCTCGCGGTACCCCCAAAGCGAAGCGGCGCAGGACGCTGCGTCAGGCGGGATGGGGCCAGTTGCACGATTTTCCTTCCCACCTCACATTGGTTCTGTCCGTTGCGCGTGATCCCTCGGGCCGTGGCCTGCGCTGGCCGAGGGGGCGGTGCAGCCCCAGGGACCCAGTCATACCTCGGACTCAAGGCTGGAGAAGTGCGCTGAGCCCCGGCGGGTTCCCAGGTCCCCGCCCCGGTGTCTCCGGTGGGACGGGGCGGGCAGCGGCGGCCCCCAGTGCGCGGCGTGCGGGCACCGGCGCGAGTGGCGGGAGGGCCCGGTGAGCCGGCGCGCGGGGGCGGCGCGGGGACACGAGCTGAGGTCCTCCAGCGAGCGCGAGGTGGGCGCGGGCGGCGGGAAGTCCCAGCCCCCCGCGGCGCGCCGGTGCCGGTGGTGGTGAGGGGCGGGGGCGGCCGGCGCGCGGTGCGAGGCCCGCGGGCGGTGGGGATGCGGTCGTGGGCATCCGCAGCGGGCCCGGCGCCGGGGTGGGGGCCCCGCGGCCCAGGGCGGGGGCGGGGGCGCCCACCACCCGCCGTCCAGGCCGTCGTGCGAGCAGCTGAGGTGGCGTGGTGGCGGCAGCAGCTCCAAGCTGGCGCAGTGGCGGCAGTGCCAGGCAGCCGGGCCGCCGCGCGGGGGCAGGTAGTCCCAGCTGCCGGCGCGCCAGCCCCCGAGCTTGTCGACCGACCAGTAGCGGCCAGGCGGCGGCCCCAGGCGCTCGGCGTACGGGTAGGGGAAGTCGGCGAACCACCAGGGCTCCAGGCCGCCCAAGGACGCGCCGCCCAGGCTCTCCGAGTCCTCCGAGTCCGACGGCGACGGCTCCAGGTCTAGGTACGGGCACGGGGGGGGCGCGGCGCGGCACGGCGGGGGCGCAGCTTGGGGCCCGGCGCCCACGCCCCCCGCGCCGCCCGCACCCGGCCCGAGCAGAGGCTGGCTTTCAGGGTCGGAGCGCGGCCACCTCGCGGGCGCCGGCGGGCTCTCGTCTTCGAAGGCCAGGCGGCAGAGCGGCGGTCCGACGGCGGCGGCCGCGGCGGCGGGGGGCGCGGGCGGAGACGGGAAGCCAGGGAAGGCGCCGGCCGGGGGCTCGGTTGGCTCCTTGTCGCGCACGATGGCGAAGTAGGAGGGCGGAGGCTTCTGCGGGGGCTGCGCGGCGGGCGGGGACAGCGGACGCCCGGTTGCGCCCCGGGGCGCCGCGCGTGCCTCGCCCAGGCCCAGGCCCTGCGGCTCGATGGGGCCATAGTAGCGGTGGAAGCCGTCGGCCAGGCCCGCGCCCCCCGGCGGACCCCCCACCTTGGCGCGGCGCCAGCGGTCCACGGCGGCGCGCTCGCGAGGTACGAAGGGCGCGGGGCCGGGCGCGGGGCGCGCCGCTGGGTACGCGGGGCTGGGAAGTGGCTGCGGAGGCGGTGGGTTCTTGGCAGGCGGCGGAGCAGCCTCGGCGCTGCAGCAGCTGTACATGCCCTGCGGGGGCCGCGGAAGAGGGGATTAGCACGCGAGGCCCGGGACCACCTGCCTTACCTATCCCTCCCTCCACTCCTGCGGTTCCACCCGGGTCCCTTCCAGTCCTAGGCATCCCTGCCTGTCTCTTTCTATCCCCGCCTTTCTTCCCTCCCTCAGGTACCCTGGAGAAAGCCAGCAGGAAGTCCATGCGGTGGGTGGGCCCCAGGCAGTGCCTCAGGCGCCAGTACACTAGGTGCTCCCAGGCGAAGACCAGCAGGGAGAGGCCCATGGCCACCAGGAGCATATAGAAGACTCCCGCCATGTTGTCGATGTCTAGCTTGCTGCTCATCACCTCGATTTTGTCATTGTGGCAGATCCCGGAGAGCCACAGTCGCTCCAGCATCTCGATCTCATCTGGGGAAAGGGGGCATTAGAGATCACCATCCGTGGGCACCCCTTGAGGACCCTGATATGGGAATCTAGACCCCCAGCCATCTCCTCCCTGAGACCCCGGTGTCCCGGTCTTCATTCTCTACTTCCCCGGGGGGCTCAGGGCCATGGAACCGCACCATCCCCCAGGAAGTGCAGCAGTGCCAGGTCGATGGGCCGCTTCCAGCGGGAGCCTTTGTGCAGGGCGATGCCATAGCCCGTGGTGGCAAAGACCTTGCCGGAGCCAATGGTGACAAGCTTGCAGCCCTCATCCTTTCGGGCCATATAGTTAAGCACAGCCGCGTCATAGATGAAGGCGTCCAGCTTCCTGAGGGCCGAGTACAAGAAAAGGGTCAGTCTCACTCGGATGCCCTGATGGATGGCCCAGCCGGAACCCATCACCCCCTAACCTCCAACTGCGCCAGCTACTAACTAGTGGTGAACTCTTGAGCAAGCCACTGCACCTCTTTGTGCCTTAGTTTCAACATCTGTAAATGGGGATAATAGCTACACCTCCCTCAGGGTTGTTGCAAAGGTTAGATAGCACTTGGTGCAGAGAAGGTGCTGGGTAATCATTACTAATATGATTACTAATGAAATAGTTACTTGTTTAATTCTCTGGGGAGTCCTCTAGAGCAGTGGTCCCCAACCATTTTAGCACCAGGGACCAGTTTCATGAAAGACAATTTTTCCATAGACAGGGTGGGGGGCAGGGAGGCAGGGGATGGTTTTGGAGTGATATAAGTGCATTACATTTATGGTACACTTTATTTCTATTATTACTACGGTACATTGTACTATATAATGAAATAATTCTACAACTCACCATATGCAGAATCAATGGGAGCCCTGAGCTTGGGTTTTGACATGAATCTGCAGGCAATTGATTTATTGTGGTCTCTGTGCAGTCAAACCCCTCTGCTCATGTGAATCTGTATTTGCAGCTGCTCCCCAGCACTAGTATCACCGCCTCAGCTCCACCTCAGATCATCAGGCATTAGATTCTCATAAGAAGTGGGTAGTATGGGGAAGCCGGGATGGCTCAGTGGGTTAAGCGCTCACTTTGCAGCCACGGGGACTGAGGATCCGAGGATCGAATCCCAGCCCTGGCCCGCGTGGACCCATATGCTGAACTGGGGAGTTCCCCCAGTTCAGTTCTCTCTCTGTCTCTGTATCTCTCTCTCTCTCTCTCTCTCTCTCTCTCTCTCTCTCTCTCTCTCTCAAAAACAATAAAAATAAATAAATAAATTAAAAAAAAAAAAAAAGTGGGTAACCTAGATCCCTCTCATGGGTAGTTAGTTCACAGTAGGGTTCGTGTTCCCATGAGAATCTAATGCTGCTGCTGATCTTACAGGAGGCCGAACTCAGGTGGTAATAGGAGCAATGGGGAGAGCGGCTATAAATGCAGATGAAGCTGTTCCCAACAGGCCACAGAAAAGTACTGGTTCAGGGCTCTGGAGGTTGGGGACCCTGCTCTAAATGAGTCCTATATATATTCCTTCATTTTAAAAAGGACTGAGGCTTCAAAGGGGGAACATACAATAATAATGCTAACAATCACTTATATTGTACCCAGCAGTGTCCACCTATAATGATTTAATCATTGCAACATTCCTATGTGGTAGAAAGTACTTCCATTATTCAGACTGGGAAACACAGGCCCAGACACACCATCTTAATTTGCTTACATTCTCCCACGAGGCCCTAATTTCTAAAACTTGGTGGGAAGATGGGCAGGGATTTGGAATCAGTTCTCACAGAGGGATACATGGTGGCACTTGCTGCACATGTCACTTCCTTCACAACTGCTGCCATTTTACATTTGTTTCTGTGATTGTTTGATTCATCTCAGCTACTCCCACTAGACTGTGAACCCCATGAAGGCAGGGTCTGAGTGGGTCACGTCCCAGGCTGTGACCCAGCACAGGTCCTGAACATACAAGGTGGTCATAAATAATTGCAGAATAAACAAATGAGTGAATGAATGAATCCACACTGTGGAACACTGTGAAACTAGTCTATAAGATTAATGCTTATGAACTGATATGTGAAGATGTCCAGGGTGTATTAAGAAAAAAACAAACCTAGTCCCAGAATCCCATATAATGTATAATTCCATATGTATATTTTTTTAATGACATATGTATGGAGTGACATTTTGGTCATCTTAACTGCAGACACCAGACTAGCTCTTAGAGGGTGGTACCTGTCTTTGCCAAGTCCAGCATTGTCCAAAAGAACAGGGGAAAAAATAAATAAATGAAAAGGGGAAGCTGAGATGGCTCAGCAGGTTAAGCACTTGCTTTGCAGCCCTGGGGACCGAGGATCGAATCCCAGCCCCGGCCCGTGTGGACCCATATGCTGAACTGGGGAGTGCCTCCCATGTGGGAGGCCCCCAGCCCAGTTCCTGCCCTGCACGCCCCCCCCCCCACTTATGTCGAATGAAACCATGTTGGAAACTGATGACATACAACTATGGAGACTGCTCTGGGCCCTCCCCCTTCTCTCTGTCTCTCTGTCTGTCAAAAACAATAAATCTTAAAAAAAAAACAACAAGTGTCTTAAAAGGACATTCTTCCATCAGAATGTTCCTTCTGTGGTGTCCAACATGGCAGCCACCAGCCACACGTGGCTGTTGAGCTCTTGAAATGTGCCAGTGCGATGAAGGGATGGAACTTTACATTTTTATTTAAATTTTAATTCATTTAACTGTAAACAATACCGGACAGTACAGATCAGGGCAAAGCAAGACAAATGAAGGCAGATGGTTGGACGCTGGGTGGCAGAGGAGGCAAAGGGGCTCAGACAAGAATATATGTCACCTGAAGTTTTGAGTTGCTTGCCTGTCTGTGGATGTAAATACCTGTATGCGCCCAAACCTTCAGTAAAGCCCTGTGCACACTCTCATACATGGTTGGTTGCAGAGAAATTAAAGAAAAAGACAGAATTAGTCCAGGTACCCCAAGTGGGAAGGCACACAAGAGAGAATTGCCCATGTTGAATGGGTCCAGTGGAAGCAAAAACATGGAGGAAAGGCAAAGAAAGCTCCTGAGAATGAGTAGGAGCCAGGGGAGGGCATTCACTATCCCGCGGTTGGTGAATGGCATTTGAGTTAACTTTATATAGATCCTAACAGGCAGGGAGATCCCAGTTGACTTCTGGAAACAGATATGTATAGTCAAGAAGAATACCAAAACTGCCTGCGGGCACTGCTGCCTTGTAGGCAAACTGTAATTTCTCTAGGGCTCTTGGTTTAGGATATCTTACCTCTCAGCTCCAATGCCTGGCGCACAGAATGCCCACCTCGAACCAGCCTCCATTCAGCCACAACAGGTGCTTTATTAAGCACCTGTTTGTGACATCTGTTGGTCTAGATCCCATGGATACAGTGGTGAACCAGACAGACGGTCTGTTCCTTCATAGAATTGAAATTCCAGTGGGGGGACACAGGTGAAGGCAAAAGGTGAACTGCTCCCCGAGTGGGAAAAACTTAGAGTTTCAAGAGTCAGGCTGAAGAGGAGGGATGGAGGCATTGGAGACAAGGATAAGATGAAAGGAGGGTCTTCAGGGGTCCTTGGGGGACACAAGTGAGGGGTACAACCAGGAGAGACTTGAGAAGTATTTTGAAGAGAACCCCAAACCAAGCCTTCCAGTGGTGGGAAGGCTTAAGGGGCTTTCAGGAAGAAGGGACCGAAGAGCCTTCACTTTTACTCATTTGCTCTTGAATGGCATGCCTCCCTCCCTCTCTTCCCCATCTAGTCCCTAGCCCCATATGGCCCCTAAGCCTCTAGTAAATCTCAGCCATGTCCTATAGCCTTTGTTTAGGTGTAGGTTTGGGAAAAATAAAATACCCCGTGTCTGTCCTTTCCTGTTTTTCTCTGCCCTGTCGCCAAAGGGATCTTAACATTTGAGTCAGTTCTCATCCCTCTTCAGGTCACTGCCCTCCTCTGACTCCCTACTTCACTCACAGTGACCAGGGTTACCATGAGCTACAAGGCTGTATACCACAAACATCCTGCACCCCTCCCTCCTCTGTCCTCATCTCCTATGCACACCCACTACACTCTGCTCCAGCCACACCGGCTGGCCTTCGTGCATTTCCTGAACTCCAGCACGCTCCTGCCTCAGGGCCTTTGCATTGGCAATGTTCCCTCTGCTGGAACATTCTTCTCCCAGATACCTGACTGGTTAGCTCTCTCACCTCCTTCAAGTATTTGCTCAAAAGACTCCTTCCTGAGAACCCGATTTAATACTGCAAGGGAAGCTGGGATGGCTCAGCGGGTTGAGCACTTGCTTTGCAGCCCCGGGGACCAAGGATCAAATCCCTGCCCTGGCCTGTGGGGACCCATGTGTTGAATTGGGGTGTGGCCACCAGTTCAGTTCTTGCTGGGTGAGCTTCCCATGTGGGAGACCCCTGGTTCGGCCCTGGGCTAGCAGGGGCGTGCCTCCCATGTGGAAGTCCCCCAACCTGGTTCCCACTCTGCACGGCCCCCGGCCCACCTGTGTGGAGTGAAACTTTGTGGAGAACTGATGACGTACAGCTATGGAGAGTGCTCTGGGCCCTCCCCCTTCTCTCTGCCTCTCTCTGTCTCTGTCTCTCTCTGTCTCTGTCAAAAACAATAAAATAAATCTTAAAAAAAAACATTGGATGAGTAAATGAATGCCTTTTAACTATATCATTAGGCGTTATCTTGCTAGGGAGATGATGGTTCATTATTTTCTTCTTTGTTCCTCTCTATATTAAAAACACTATATATAAATTTATATAAATATAATGTGTATAGGTATACATATACATATGCATACCTATATGTTATATATGTATGACTAACCCAAGAAAAGAGACTGGAAAATACTGACATTGGGAATTCTCCAACAAAAATGGTCCAGATGCTACAGTGAAGTTCACAGTAAACAACCTCACCCAGGGGGATGCCAGGATAGCTCAGCAGGTGGAGCGCTTGCCTCGCAACAGCGAAGTCTGGGGATCAAATCCCGTCCCCAGCCCGTGCAAACCCATATACTGAACTGTGCACAACTAGTGACCACTGCAGTGAAGGTTCTCACCTCCTGCCCCGCGTGGCCCCACATCCACCTGTGTGGAATGAAACCATGTCACAACTAATGATGTACAACTATAGAGACTGATCTGGGCCCTCCTCGCTTCTCTCTCTTACATTCTCTCAAAACAATAAAATAAATCTTAACAAAAAAATGTGGTCCAGATGCTACAGTGAGGTTCACAGTCAACAACCTCACCCATGTAATCACAGACCCACCACTTGGAGCGTTTTGGACCCCCACTCCAAAATATGAACAGTCTACCAAGTACATGTATTACTAGACATCAGATAAAGCCTCTTTAAGAAAGGTAGAAACAAAATAAATAAATGTTGGGGAGGGTGACTTTTGCAGAGAGAATAAAATGTAAAAAAACCCAGCAACTCTTAATATTATCAGAGAAACAAGATATTCTGAACTATGAATAGGATAATATAAAATAGGATACTATAAAATACTACTATAAAATTTACATGCTACTATAAAAATCCAGAGATCAAAAAAAGAGTGCTTAGAAATTAAAAATATACTTGCGGAAATGAAAAGCTTAATAAAAGAGTGGAGGGGAAGCCCAGATGGCTCAGCTGGTTAAGCGCTTTCCTTGCAGCCCCAGGGTCCAAGGATTGAGTCCGGCTCTGGCCCATGCAAACCCATATGCTGAACTGGGGTGAGCTTCCCATGTGGGAGGCCTCCAGTTTGGCTCCCGCCGGGGTGTGCTTCCCATGCAGGAGGCCCCTGGCCCAATTCCTGCCCTGCATGGCCCCCTGTCCACCTGTGTGGAATGAAACTATGTTGAAAACTAATGACGTACAACTATGGTGACTGCTCAGGACCCTCTCCCTTCTCTTTTTGTCTCTCTCTCTCTGTCAAAACAAAGTAAATATTTAAAAACAAACAAACAAACAAATAAAAGAGTGGAAGATAAAATTAAGAAAATCTCTCAGGAAGTAGAGCAGAAAGTTAAAGAGATTTAAAAAAGAAAAGAGAGAGGGAATAAAAGAAATGGATAGTCCAGGAAGCCCAATATCAAACTAGTTAGGGTTCCAGAAAGAAAGAAAAGAAATGGAGGGAAGGGGGAAATTGTAACTGAAAGAAATCAAGAAAATTTCCCAGAATGAATGGCATGAGGATACAATTGGAAGGTCCAGCAATGAGAACAGATGGAGACACATTGCAGAACTAATCATATGAAATAATATTGAATGTCAACTGTAATTGAAAAATAAAAATAAATGTTTATTGTCAGGAGAATAAACAAACCCCACAGCTAATGAGCCTTCAAGAAATGCTGGGGATTTTGGAAAGAAAAATAGCCTTACCAAATAACGGTTAGAGCTAGCCCTGTGGATCCTATGCTATGGTAATGAGCACCATCCAGCAGTGGAGTAACTTGCTTTTGAAATAGTCTAGAAATAATCACTTCTTCCCTTTCCTTTTGTTTGTCTGTATTTAAAACAAATGAATACAATCCAGATGGATTTGTAAAGAAGCTGAGAAGTGTCAGGTCACATACAAGGCTTACAACTCAGAATAACTTTGGATTTTTCAACAGTAATTTATTTATTTATATTTTTAAAAGATTTATTTTATTGTTTTTTTTTTTGACAGAGACAGAGAGAGACAGCATGGGGGAGGGGGGCAGAGCAGTCTCCACAGTTGTACATCATCAGTTTTCAGCATGGTTTCCTTCCACACAGGTGGGCGTGGGCCTCGCAGGGCAGGAACTGGGCCGGGGGGGCCTCCCTCATGGTGAGGCACGCCCCCTCTAGCCCGGGCCAAATGACGGAGGGAGGGCAAGAACTGAACTGGGGGCCTCCCACATGGGAAGCACTCCCCAGTTCAGCACATGGGTCTGCATGGGCTGGGGCCAGGGTTCACTCCTCATTTCCCGGGGCTGCAAAGTGAGCTCTTAACCCACTGAGCTACCCCAGCTTCCCCTCAAGAGTAATTTAGAAGTTAGAAATTAGAAGACAGTGGAGTGATACCTTTAAAATTCTGGAGGGAATTGATCTCTAGCCCAGAATTTTATACAGATGCATCAAGGGTACAGACGTTTTCAGATATGCAATGTCTCTAAAATCTTACCACCCATGTGTCTTTTGTCAGGAAGCTCAAAAGAACAAGAGAGAAACACCCAGGAAGATTAAGAACTGGGATACGACAGGATCTAAACCAGGAGGGCGGGTGGTGAAGGGAACTAGATGGCGGCTATGCACTGGACTAGAGTGGCCAGAAGGCCACGAGAGAAATGTCTTCAATAAGACAAAATTAACAGAGTACCTATATGAAGAAGAGATTCATATAACTAAAAGAGAATGTGGGTTTGAATTAGTTAAACACAAAGAAAATTCAGTCACTAAGCAACTTAAAAAAAAAAAATGTTATGAACTCCAGGAAAAACAAAAACTTGTATAGGAGAGGAAAGTAATCATGGTTTACTACTTGTGGCAGCTGCAGGAGCATTTACACAGTCATAACATGTAAAGACTGCATATTTATCAAGCCAGAATCACAAGGTGGGAGGCTAGCATCATTTAAATAAGAGTATGAGTATGTGTCTTACATAGTGAGAAGTGAATGGAAAATGCCCAAATTGAAAAATTGAGAGGTAGCCAGCCATACAGACATGGTATTTAGAGACAGGGACATAAATAACAAAATGACACAATGAGGTAAAAGCAGATTCCTCTGGGGTGGGAGGAATGGAGGGTAGGCAGACAGGGAACTGTTGGTTTTCATTTACTTTTTATTATATTGTTTTGACAGAGAGAGAGAGACAGAGAGAAGGAGGAGGGCCCAGAGCAGTCTCCATAGCTGTACGTCATTAGTTTTTTACACAACTTCATTCCACACAGTTGGGCAGGGGCCAGGGGCCTCCCACATGGGAAGCGCATCCCAGTTCAGCCTATGGGTCTTCATGGGCCAGGGCCAGGACTCGAGATCCTCGGACCCTGGAGCTGCAACTCGAGCACTCAACCCACTGAGCTATCCTGGCATCTCCGGTTTTCATTTAAAAAAAGTCTTACATTTGACGCTCCAAACTTTGGATATATAACTCTGACAAAAACAGAACTAAAAATTAGGGGGCAAAAATGTAAAAAGGCATACTGGGGAGAGAGAGAATTCAGCAGAAGCAAGAAATCAGAACAAGAGGTGACAGTGAAAAACACAGGGGTGTCCCTTGTGAATAATGAAGTTTCTAGGGAGGGACACAAAGGTAATTCTGTGTTTCTCACTGCCTGCATTTGGCAATGTATTGTAGTGGCTGAGAGGTTGGTCTCAAGAATGAGATGACCAGGGTTCAAATCCCAGCTCTGCCACTCAGCAGCTGTGAGGATCTGGCTGTGCCCCATCTATAAAATGGGGATAATAATATTCATCTGTGACATGTTATGGGTTGAATCATGTCCCGCCACATTCACATCTTGAAGTGCTACCCTAATGCCTCAATGTGACCTGATTTGGAGATAGGATCTTTACAGTACTCAAGGTGAAATCAGGTCATTAGGGCAGGCCCTAATTTAATAGGACCGTGTCCTTATAACAAGGGAAATTTGGACAGAGAGACACACATAGATGGGAGACGATGTGATGACACTGGGAGAGAATAGCCATCTACAAGCCAAGGAGAGAGGCCTGAAGCAGATCCTTCCCTCACAGCCCTCAGAAGGAACCAGGAGGACTTCTAGCCTCCCAAACTATGAGATAACACATTTGTGTTACAGTAGCCCTAGCAAACAATAATGAACTTAAATGAGTATTGATATATAATAAACACTATAGTAAATGTAAGATTTGGGAATGATACCAAGCCTTGGCAAAGATACAGAGCAAGTGGAACTTTCCTGCAATGATGATGAGAGAGTTCGCTGGTACAACCACTTCGGAAAATGTCTGGCAGCATCTTTTAAAGCTAAGCATCCAACTCCCTATGACCCAGCAGTTCCACCCCGTGGGAATTTACCCAAGAAAAAATGAATGTATACATCCTCCAAAGACTTGTACCAGAAGGTCCATAGTAGAATACCGGTATTCATAATGGCCAAACACTGGAAACAACCCAACTGTCCAGCAACAATAGAACAGAAGAATTCTGGTGTATTCATATAATGGCATCCTCAGTGGGATTCAGCTACGAACAAATAACCTGGCAGTAACGCTGGGCAAAACAAGCTGAACATAAGAGCTGCTGCATATGCTGTTTGACTCTGTTTATGTGATACTCAGAAAAAACCGGCAAAGCCAATTTACAGTGATATTCTATGGTGTGACCAGAGGGGCAGAGGGGAGCCATCTGGGGACCCGGACATTTTCCACACCTTGATCTGGGTATGGTCACGTGAATCTTTTACATGTATAGACAGTTAATGAGCTCCACACCTCAGATTTGTATATGTTATATCTCAATAAAAAAGAAACTATGGGGAAAGCCGGGACGGCTCAGCGGGTTGAGCGCTCGCTTTGAGGCCACGAGGACCGAGGATCGAATCCCGGCTCCGGCCCAGGCAGGACCCACATGCTGAACTGGGGAGTTCCCACAGTTCGGTTCTCTAGCTGTCTCTGTCTCTGTCTCTCTCTCTATCTGTCAAAAGTAAAATAGAAATAAAATATGCACTGAAGATAAAATAATTACTCTCTATAAATATAAAAAGATATTAAAAGAAAAAAAAAAAGAAACTATGAGGATGCCTGGAACAGTGGCACAAATGGTAACCGCTCAGCAGTGAAGGTTCTCGTCTCCCATGCAGGAGGCCCCCAGTTCGGTTCCCGCCCCACATGGCCCCAAATACACCTGTGTGGAGTGAAACCATGATACAACTAATGATGTATAGCTATGGAGACTGCCCTGGGCCCTCCCCACTTCTCCCTCTCACCTTCTCTCAAACTATTAAAAAAAAATTTTTTTTTAAAAAGATAAACTATAAAAAGACATGGGATGAAGCCTCAAGCTGTGTTCATATTAAAGGCTGAGGTTGTGGCTGACATTTGGATGAAAAAAAAAATTCAGGGATCCCTTTGTTCTCTGAACTCAAGGACAGGATAGATTTGGATTTATTTTTTTGAGATGGGGCTGGTCTCTCTTGCTGGTCACACTGTTAACTGCTCTCCCAAAACTCAGGAACCAAGTAGAATTGGGATGTGACTCCCTGCACCCCGCCACCGCCGCCCCCTAGTCTCTGACTTCTTGTTCTCTGAATGTAAGGACAAAATAGACCCAGGAGTGAGAGATGCCTGCAGAAGTAAAAGAGGAAGGCAATTCCTCTTGTCCACCAGGGAAGAGCATTTTGTGCTCAAGAAGTAGGGGTGGGTGGGCAGAGCCTGGGAAAGCTGCCTTGCTTTATAGATGTGAGGGAAAGGATCTTGAAATCCAGGGGCCTTCCTGGAGAGATGAACTGAGGACAAAACAGAAGAAGGAGAGAGGGGAGAGATGAGTCAGCTGGCTGGCTGGGGAGGAAAGTCTGGGGGTGAGTCAGGAAGTGAAAACTCCCAGAAGGGTATGGGGTGGCTATAGAGCTCTTTCATGTTTCACATTCAAAATGTTCACCGTGAAACTTTTTGCATTTAAATGAACATGTACCTGGGCTGCCCCATACGGTGGCTACCAGCTACTATGGCTGTTTCAAGCACTTGAAAAATGTGGCAAGTCTGAACTGAAATGTGAAACGCACCTTGGATTTCAAAGATTTTGTGTGGGGGAAAACATATGTAAAAAGTCTCAACCTTTTTTTTCACCTATTACTGGTTGCAATACTATTTTGGATATACTGGGTTAAATATGATGAAGATTAATTTCACCTGTTTCTTTTTAGGTCTTTTCATGTGGCTACTAACAAATTTAGAATTACACAGTAGGCTGCATTGCATTTCTAGTGGACAGTGCTGGCTGCAAACACCCTTCATATTCCTCATCTTTAAAGATTTATTTTTATTGTTTTTGACAGAGAGAGAGAGAGATACATAGACAGAGAGAAGGGGAGGGCCCAGAACAGTCTCCATAGCTGCACATCATCAGTTTTTCCACATAGTTTCATTCCACAGGTGGGCTTGGGGCTGCACAGGGCAGGAACTGGGCCGGGGTCTCACCCCAGTGAGAACCAAACTGGGGGCACTCCCCAGTTCAGCATAAGGGTTCACACAGGCCAGGGCCGAGAATCAATCCTCAGTCCCAGGGGCTGCAAAGTGAGCACTTAACCCACTGAGCCATCCCGGCTTCCCATGTTCTTCATTTTTAGTCCAGCACACACAGGCCTCACCTCAGTGGGGGCTTTTGTGGGGATTAAGGGAGGTGTGGATTCCAATTCTGGATAGTAGGCTCTGGAGGTGGGAAGACACATTTGGGCCACTGAGATGGTCCAGAAAGTGAATGAAATCCAGCAAAGAGGAGATTAAAGTCAGGATGATCAAACACACGGTGATGGAAAGTGAGCGGATTCTGGGTGGTGAGCACATAATGCGATGTATAGACAATGTAATGTAGAATTGTACACCTGGAACCTATGTAATTTTTACTAACCAGTGTCACCCCAATAAATTTAACAACAACAACAAAAAAGAATGCTTATGAAATAAAACAGTGATATTGACTGAGGGGAAAAAAAAAAGCCAGGGTGACTCTGAGAAGCCTAGGAATTTGCAGAATTCTTAGGATGAGGGTTAGAACCAATGTTTTCTAGATCCTAAGGGTCAGGGAAATTCTAGATGGCATCTGGAGCAAGCAAAGGAAGGGAGGATGATGCAAAAGAAGGGGAAGAAGTACAAGTAAGAGAACGGAGGAGGAAGAAAAGAAAAAGAAAAAAGATAGAGGAAGGGAAGGGAAAATAACAAGAAGAGAGGTAAAAAGAGTTCTGGAGCTACGTGTCCAGAATGACAGCCACTAGCCAGATGTGGCTATTGAGCCCTTGAAACATAGCAAGTCAGAATTGAGATGTGCTGAGTAGAACACACACTCAAAGTACAAAAAAGAAAATATAAGTGAAATATCTCATCAATTTTTATATTACATATTGAAATGGTAATATATTGGATAGTGGGGTAAATAAAATATATCATTAAAATTAATACTGCCTGTTTCTTTTCATGTGGATCCTAGAAATTTTTATTGTTTTGTGTTTTTTTTACAGAGAGAGAGAGAGATACAGAGACAGAGACAGAGACAGAGAGAAGGGGGAGGTCCCAGAACAGTCTCCATGGTTGCACATCATCGGTTTTTCCACATAGTTTCATTCCACAGGTGGGAGTGGGGCTGCACAGGGCAGGAACTGGGCGGGGGTCTTCACCCTGGTGAGAACCAAACTGGGGGCACTCCCCAGTTCAGCATATGGGTCCACACAGGCCGGGGCCGGGATTCGATCCTCGGTCCCTGGGGCTGCAAAGTGAGCACTTAACCCACTGAGCCATCCTGGCTTCCCCAGAAATTTTTAAATCTTTTTTTTTTTTTTAAGATTTATTTATTTATTGTTTTTGACAGAGAGAGAGAGAGAGAGAGAGAGAGAGAGAGAGAGATACAGAGACAGAGAGAGAACTGAACTGGGGGCACTCCCCAGCTCAGCATATGGTTCCGCATGGGCCGGAGCCGGGATTCGATCCTCGGTCCAGGCTCTGCAAAGTGAGCGCTCAACCCACTGAGCCATCCCGGCTTCCCCCCGCGAAAATTTTCAATTAAATATGTTTCCTGGCTCTGCTCTAGGAAAAAGGCTGGAGGAAATGCGTTGAACCATTAACAGTGTATGAGGGGGTAGGGGAGGGGAGAGAACTTTTTTTACCTTATTATTTTTAACAGTAAGCAAGTGTTAAGCAAATAAAACCTTTGAAGAGAGGGGGCAAGTGATTTGGGAAGGGGAAACTTTGATCAAGAGGCTTGGGAACCTGAAGGTGAAGGATGCCAGGCACAGGGAAAGGGGGTGTCCTCCAGATGGAGGAGCCCTAGAAAGGGAGCTGAGGAGTCGGCCAGGCTTCACATTTAATGAAGGCCAGTGGGGAAACAGGGTTGGCTCAGCAGGTTAAGCACTCACTTTGCAGCCAGGGACCGAGGATTGAATCCCAGCCCCGGCCTGTGCAGACCAACATGCTGAACTGGGGAGTGCTCCCATGCGGGAGGCCCTCAGCCCAGTTCCTGCCCTGCACGGCCCCCCACCCACCTGTGTGGAACAAAACCATGTTGAAAACTGATGATGTGCAACTATGGAGACTGCTCTGGGCCCTCTCCCTTCTCTCTGTCTCTGTATCTCTCTCTCTCTCTCTCTGTCAAAAACAATAAAAATAAATCTTTAAAAAATAATAATAAAATAAAATAAAATAAAATAAATAAATAAATAAATAAAATAAAGAAGGCCAGTGGAGGAAGAGTGTTCTAGAAACCTGTGAAAGGGTTTTCTTGCCCAAGGCTCCCACGCATCTTTGAGAACCTGCACAGTATAGGGAAGTATGGACAGGGGAATGTGGGGGGAGGACTATGTGGCCAGTTCCCACTCTGTGTCCAGGTCCTACCCTGTCTGCCCCCGCTTGGACACCTGACCCAGCTGGACCAATCGGATTCTCAGTAGCAGGATGTGAATTGTACCTAAGTGTGCACATGTTCAGACTGAACCTTGGAGCTGAAAGGCTGCACAGAAACAGAGGGCCATAGAGAATTCGTGGGCTCAGCTGAAGCCATGAACTGAGATGTATAGAGATTGAGATGATAGCAGTGGTCCCAGAGGAAGAGACAGAGAAGAAAGACAGGTGCCTTGGCTTCTGACATTCCATATCCAGAACTATTTTGTAACCCAGTGGGATTTTGGCCCCATATCATGGAGATGAAAATGAAGGTTCAGGTGCTTAACTGACTTGCCGTGGGGCCCACAGCAAGTAAGGGGAGGAGCTTCCATTCAAACCCAGGACCATCTGCTGTTAAACCAGTGCTGTGAGGGATACTGGGATAGCTCAGCAGGTTGAGTGCTTGCCTTGCAACCACGAGGTCTGGGGATAGAATCCTGGCCCCGGCCTGTGCAAACCCATATGCTAAACTGTGGGGCAACCATAACTTCCAGGATGGCAGCAGAGGTTCTCGCCTCCCATGCGGGAGGCCCCTAGTTCAGTTTCTGCCCTGCACAGCCCCACATCCACCTGTGTGGAATGAAACTGTCACAAGCAATGATATATAACTATGGAGAATGCTCTGGGCCCTCCCTCTTCTCTCTCTCTCTCTCTCTCTCTCTCTCTCCCCTCAAACAATAAAATAAATCGTAAAAACAAAAACAAAACCAAAACCAGAACCAGTGCTATTAAACACTCTGAGGAGACTGTTAGGAACTCACTAGCTATGGGAGGCATTATACGAGAAGATATGGAAAACTGGTCGCTAGAGAAAAGAATAAATGAATGTATAATTAACACAATTTTTGTTTCTTGTTCTGAGCTAACATCTCTTCCATGATTTTCCAAACCCAGTACCTGCCTTAGGCCTCCAGCAAGGGGGTGCTGCTCTGGACCACATGCTTTTGAGGACTCCCTCCGCCCATCCAGTCCCTCAGGCCAGAAGGGTTGTGCTCACCCAGAATCTGAACCTCTCTCAGAGATTATGCTCTGGGAACCTATGGTAGACATGATAATGCCCCTCCCCCAAAGATATCCACACCCTAATACCTGGAACCGGTGAATATGTTACATTACATGGCAAAAGAGAGACTTTGCATATGTGTTTAATTAAGGGTCTTGGGGTGGGGAGGTGATCCTGTATTATCTGGGTGGGCCCAATATAGTCACCATGTCCTTATAAGAGGGAGGGGAGGGTCAGTCAGAGAAGGGTGGTGTGACAATACCAGTGAGTCGGAGCCATGAGCCAAGGGAAGCAGGCAGCCTTGAGAAGCTGGAAAAGCCAAGAAATGGATTTAGGTGTGAAGACACAGTCTTATGGAACTCTGAGAATTCTAAACTTGAACTTAGTAGCTTTTCTGTCTGTGAAGGTATGATTTTTCAAGGCAGGAGGACCCAACAAATTGAATGGTTTGCTAGCATCATTTATTAAGTTTAAAGAGTTAGACATATGGTAATGTGAGCCCCCCTGTGCACTCTTGGCTGGCCCTGGCGAATGTTAGTGGTGGGCCTGGCCGAAGTCTCAGTTAAAGAAAAGTCGGTTACCAAACCACCTCATGTTAATGGTGCTTAAAGGGGGCAGGTCAAGGAGAAAGGGGCAATTCCCTAGAGGGGGTGAGGTGAGGCAGAGCTGACAGCAGTTACAGGAAGTGAAAGAAAGAAGAGGTGACTGATAAATGCTGAAGTTCTCAGCATCAGAAAGGAGGCTTGTAGGGAAAGCACAGAGAGGACACACAGAGAGATGGGAGACAAGAGACTATGTGACCCCAGAAGTAGAGAGAGAGGAGATAGAGTACTAGAGAAGGACAAAGCGCAAGAGAGAAACTGACAGGAGACAAAATATAAACCATGAGGGCAGAGAGCTCGGCTACCACAATCTCTGCTTACAACCTTTTCCTTTGCCATTTTCCACAACACAGGCTGGAAGGCGAACATACTCAGTTTCCCAGCCTCCCTTGCAGCTTAGGAGTAGCCATCTGACACATTCTGAGAAGGCATACTTTTCCCGATAAAAAGGCAAAGTCTCGCCAGGAGCAAAACTCCTCCCCTCTTTCACTCCTCCTCCTTCTTGCCTGGAACCAAGAGGTGCTTCACAGTGGGGCAGCAGCCATTTTGTGACCATGAGGCAACAAAAATGAGCATGAAGGTCTATGCTCCAATGTCTGTGGAACAAATATATGGAGAGTTTGGAATGTTGATGGTATTTTCGAGCCATCACCCTAGAATTCCTTTCTCCACCCCCACCCCACCCCCACACACACAGTTTCATTCCACACAGGTGGGCACAGGGCTGTGCAGGGCAAGCACACCCCAGGCAGGACCCAAACTTGGGGGCCCCCACATGGGAAGCACACCCCAGTTCAGCATATGTGTTGCTACAGTCCAGGGCTGGGACTTGATCCTCGGACCCCGGGGCTGCAAAGCAAGTGCTCAACCCGCTGAACCATCTTGGCTTTCCCTGCCCTGGACTTCTTGTGGTAAGAGACAAAGAAACCTGTATCTAAGCACTCCTAATGGATCCAAGAACCTTACCTATTTTATCAAGTACTATTAATCAGTGCAAAATTGTGCCTAGCACAGAACTGGTACTCCTCAAAAAAATTTTTTTAATGAGTAAATTACTTTTCATATTCATTCAAAGCCTAGCTTTACTTTCTGCAACTGATTCTGAGATACTGCTGTATCATTATGCTAGCTCATCTATTTTACATAAGTGAGATTGATGAGGTTTCCTTTCTTGTAGTCCAACAATTCTAATCAAGACAGAGATGTAAAAAGGATCAGTTTAGGAGTGGCTACTTGAGGGGTGAGTAGAGGGTAGGCCTTGAGGAAGGTGAGCTAGAGTACATGATAGCCTCGGTACTGGTCCCACTGACACCCCCTTCCATCCGTCTCTCCACATGGCAGCCAGAGAGGGTATTTACAAACAGAAATCAAGTCATACCCCTCCCCTACTCAAAGTCCCCTCTCCCCATGGCTTCTCACGGCCCAACCCAGCCCTGACCTTGACCTCAAGGTCTTCCTCCCATCTACCCTCTAACCTCAGCTCTCTACCCTTCAGCTACAATGGCTCTCTTGCTATTCCTCCAAAAAGCCGAGACCACTCCTGGCTCAGGTCCTTTGCACACCCTGTTCCTTCTGCCTGCAAGCTCTACCCCCACAAATCTACCTGGCTAGCTCCCTCACCTCCTTCAGTGCTCTGCTCAAGTCACCTCCTCTGAGAGGCCCTCCCTGAACACCCTGGTGACCACATCCTAACTCACCATCACTTTCTGAAATGATCTTGCTAATTTTTCACTTGCATGTTTACAGTTCATTTCTGACCTCTACACCGTAAGCTCCTGAGGGCAGGAACTGTAGTCTAATTGTCCACTGCTTGGTATTGAATAGGAAGTAGGAAAGTAAATGCATGCTGAGTAACTAAATAAAGGAAGGACAGGGAGAGAGTTACTATGCTCAGTTGTGTTGTAAATTTGGAGTGCACTTTGGAGCCAGAATTCAACTTGATCCTTATAGTTTGGGAAACAGATGTTAAAAACAAACAAACAAACAAAAAACACAATCCAAGTATTGATTACAGGGAGTTCAGCTCTAGTGATAATAATAACAACAATAATAGTAGCAGCAAATATCTACAGTGTGCAGGGCATTGTTCTAAGTATTTTGCATGGATTAACTAATAATAATAACTATAATAACATATTAATGATATTAATTAACAACTATAATAATTTTTATAACATTATGAGATGGGTCCTCTTGTTATCCTCATTTTACAGAGAAGAAAACTGAGGCTCAGAGAGGTTGAGTGACTCTCCCAAGGTCACACAGCCAAAAAGGGACAAAGCCGATTTGAGCCCCGGCAGTCTGGCCCCAGAATCTGTAACTACTGGATTCCTGAAAACCTACTTCTGGAAGGGGCCATTCACTCCCACCCTCAGAGACCTTTGTCCTCCAAGCTGAGCCAGGGCTGACAGCCCAAGCTAATGATGACCGCCCACTCCTTACCATCTCCCAGCATCCCTGCAGCCTCCCACCCCCGCCCCGCGCCCCACAGCCCGAGTCTGCGCTGACCCTGCCTTGAGCTGAGTGAGTGCTTCCTCTACGCGGGGTTGATTGTAGCGCACCATGTAGCTGTGCATGTCGGGATAGTTGCTGCGGATGTTCTTCTCCGTGGACCCGTTGGGCACCGTCCCAAATTTCAGGGGAGGGTACTGCTCCTGGGGCCGCTGGAACTGGGGCAGAATGGGGAGTTATGCAGGCGCCCCCCCCAACTCAGGGGCATCTGGGTGGAGGATTTCCTTGACCGGATGCTCCATTTGGGGGGCACTTGCCAACTGGTGACACTAGTGCAGAAGTGTTTCTCAAACTTGCTCACTGCTCCCCACCCACAGATATCTGTACATTTGCAAATAAGCATACATAACCAGGAGTAACATGGAAATACTTAACACCCAGAATGGCCTGATCATGGTCCAATCAGAAGACATTGGGTACAGAGTTCACAAAAGGTCCCCTGATGTGCCAGGGATTAAGCTGTAACTTGCTGGTTCATGGGAGGTCCTGGAACAGGGGCTGCCACGGGGGGTGTGGCTGGGGGCAGTTATTTATCAATCGTTCACTATTTTAACAGCTGTAGCCAGACAGGTGTCTGCTAGTTCAATGTCAAGTATGTATATGACTAAGACAAATGTTTCATAAAACCATACTCATCCTTAGTATGCAGATGCAGTCAAACATATTCACTATTCTATTACATTCCATTCTTAAAAAATTGCTTGTGGTCATTTATTGAATTGATTTCTCAATCTTGTAATAGGTCATAACACCCAGTGAACCACTTTAGTCTCAAAGTGTGTTCTGCTGACCACCAGTCCCCAACAAACTGACCCGCAATGAGGCAAGTACAGAAATGGAGTCAGCTTTTAGAGCAATTTGGCAGAATCATTTTGTCTGTTAAACCTCATAGATTAAAATTTGTGTTTGAATTTTGTATGTCTTGGTTTTAAATTAATTTTCTAGTAATTCATATCTACTGTATTTTATAAAAGATTAGAAATTTCAAAACTTAGTCCTTTACAGCACTTTGAGAGAAATGGTTGTCTAGAATAACCCATTTGTCATTCCTGTCCCTTCAAGATTTGGGGGTACTCTCTTCCCCTGTGAATCATTTATTGTGAACTCCAGAACATTCTATTCTCCCAGTTTGGAACTCTTTCTGGGAAGAAATCCCCAGGCACCCCCTTCTGCCCTCCCATATGCCAAGCTTTGTGACTTCCAACCCCAGACAGTCCCTCCTCCCCCAAAACACACACCTTTCGGTCACTGAGCCCAGACACAGTGTCCACATACTCCTCCTGGATCATGAAGGCAGCCAGGTTAGCTGTGTAGCTGGCGAGGAAGATGACGGCGAAGAAGGCCCACACCAGCACCATGATCTTGCTGGTGGTCCCCCGGGGGTTCTCCACGGGCACCGAGTTATTGAACACCAGGGCCCAGAGCAGCCAGATGGATTTCCCAATGGTGAAGGTGGAGCCACCAGGGCCTGCAGGGGGCCAGAAGGAGGGACATGGACCCCAAATCCCTTCTGCTCAATGAGGGAGCAGAAAGGACTCTAATTCCCAGTGACCTCCAAGACCTGCTGGGAAATCCAGTTCTCTCTGTGGTCCAGGTGCTCTAAGGTAGGGTGATGGAGGAAGGGGACTCACGCTTGCCCGTGGCCAGGCTGCGGTTGTAGCCAACGGGACTGAGGTACTCGAAGATGAACACAGTGACAGCAACCACGGTGAGGCACATGACGAACATCATCACCCACACGGCAGGGCTGTAGGGCTCTAGGGACAAGGGGGTGTGTGGTCATGGCCCAGCCAAGCAAAGGATTGAGGGACCACAGATACGTGAACAACGTACAGCCAGATCTGACCCTAGCCTACTCTGCTCCTTCCCATCTTGGGGACAGCCTCACTGTCCACCCAGGCCCCTGGGAGCCAATCTCTCTCAAAGACAGCCATCTCAG
>PVKE010002615.1:13780-80721 GCA_004027555.1 Craseonycteris thonglongyai | reverse complement strand
CTCCATTTTTAATAACCCTGAACTGTCAGCTGTCACGCTGTCTTTTTTTTTCGTTGGCAACACTTTACCGCACAAATGACGCAAAATTCAAATCTTGCGTGAATTTTGGGACACCCTTTATTTGCTCAGAGATTCCTGCCTACCAAGACAAGACAAGACAAGAAAGATGATGAATTAACATGAATTCTTGAGAGAAAATGAAGCATAAATATAATGTCATGTAGCTTTTGTCTGCTAGGAAAAGGAGAAATGACCAGTTTTCTGGGAGAAGTTGCAGGTGCAGTGTGTCACATGGGCTCTTGTGGAAAGGCAGACACAGTGAGCAAACATATAGTAGGTTTCAGAAGGTTCAGAAAGATTCTCATGTGGCCTTGCTTATGGAACTAGAAGGAGACAAGGAGTCCATCTCAGAATACAGGTGCTTTTAAGGCTCTATTGAAATAAGAAAGTATGTGTGTTCTGACCACGTTCCAGATCAGCTGTGAGCTCCACATAAGAGTTCCAATAAGTGTCTTAGCATCTGGTGAATCAAAGGGTCTGCCTGAGGGAGCATTTCTGCCCTCATCATTCAATCCCAGTTTTCAGCCTCTGCTCTCTTCTCCTCTCTCTAGTAGGAGTAAGAGATCATACTACTTAATGAATTCAAGTCCTTCATGTTTTGAGGCATGTGTATGTTCCGCAACCAACAAAGGTGAAATAAACATATGTAAATCCCTGTGACCTTCCAGTTTACAAAACTTTCCACCCACAGCTCCACATTTGTGAATTCAGTGCCTGTCACCATATAGGGAAGTCTAGCTCTTTCATTGTGGTGATGGCTGGATAGCCCCTATTAGTTGGAATTTCTCATTTAGAAATGAAGCACACATACCTCCAGAGATTTATTTATATCACTAGCAAGAACACAACGGTAAAAGATTTAAACATTTTACTTTATTAACTTGGTTTCCCTTTTAACTATTTTATTCCTCCCCATATATTTCTATCCCCCACCCACCTTTTCTTTTTTTTTCTTTTTTGGTACATATTATAGTCTCATTTTACGTTCTTTCTACTCAGGTTCCTTGGTTATGTTTCATTTTGTAATTTTTGTGTAACCTACTTGGGTTTAAATGACCTGTTTCCTTACACAGCATTAACACACATAATAATATGTTTCGTGGCATTTTGCTACTGCCCCATCACCCAACTTTCTGAGTTTCAGGCTTGTTACCTCAGGAATGTGCAGAACTATTCTAAATAAAGATAAAGTAAAGAATTCAAAACTCTTCTCCCAAGAAAGGCATGCAGAGTGGTTTTCTATACCTGTACAGTAAAGTGGTTGAGTAAAGCATTTTTTTAAGCAGTAAAAATATTAAAATTAAACAAAACTCAGCCAGATTTTTCTACTCCTACCCTGGAGTATGTAACAGTACAACTTCCACTGTGTGTCAACCCATAGACATTTCCCCACAAAGTTTTTGTTTTATAGTTCTGGGAATTGAACCAAATAAAAAAGAACACATACATTTCTCCCTATATTGTGAAAGATCACTAGGTCCAACTCTAAACAATTACATGGCCAACACACATGTAGTCTCAAGTGTTTGCTCAGAAAACATCATGTATGTCAACTGATACCCCTTTCAGCATACAAAGGAACTACATTCTCTCGCTATTGTCAAGGTCCTGGCAGGCAAGAAAGAGAATTCCACTCATAGGATTTCATGGAGAGACTTTAATAAAAGAATTATTTATAGGGTAAATGGAGCCAACAAAGATTGTGAAGGCTTCAGGGACCAGCAGCAGCAAGAAGACATTTCCACCTCTAGAGCTGAGAAGAACGAGGAGGACAGGGTGTTGTGGGAGCCCAGGGAGAGTAGGAGCAGGGAGGTCAGGGCTGCCTGGCAGGAGCTGAGGTCATACAGGAGTGTGACCAGATGCCAGTGAGCAGACAAAGAAGGAGAAGGCACAGAATATTGCAGCCCCTCTCTCTTCCCTCTTCTTGTCTCCTGCTTCCATCGCCCAAACTCAACCAGCAAAGCTGGCAGGCTGGGGAGCCGGTCCATGGACAAGCCTCCTGAGCCACAGAGAAGGGCAGAGGAGTGGATGGCATGGGCGGACGGTTGCAGTGGGCACATGGCAAGTAACCAGCACTGGGTTAAGAGTGAGCAGGTTTGAAATATGCTCAAGGCCGTCTTCTTAAGGACAATCTGATGTAGTTCATGAGACTTGGAGGGTGGTAAACTGTTTAATGCATTGTGAAGAAACACCCTGGTCTTCTGAGTGGTCTGGCTTTGCTAATACATATGAGCTGAGACCCAGCTAAGAGAATGCTACTCACCTGACAGAGTGATCCAATGTCTCAGCTGGAAGGGACCTTTTAGAGAGTGTCTAACTCAACCATTGCTCTTAGAGAAAGTAAAAATTAAGTTCATAGTCCATCTTTCTTTCCTTCCTTCCTTCCTTTCTTCCTTCCTTCCTTCTTTCCTTTGTAACAGACAAATATTCTTTGATTACCTACTGTATACCAGGCACTGCACTCATGATGACATTTTAGCAGTGAACAGAACAAAATCCTATTGTCATGGAACTTGCTTCCTTATAGGGGGAAAGAGACAATCAACAACAAGAATAAAAATATGGGATAGGTCAAAAGAAGATATGTACTATGAAGAGAAGTAAAGCTAAAGAATGAGAAATCAAAAGAGGATGAGAAATGGGGCTTCTCCTTCATACAGTAGACATGGAAGGCCTCTCAGATTGGCATCGCCTTTCTGAGCAGGGAGGTAAAGTAGGCAAGGGATCAGCCCTGTGGACATGTGGGACAAGAGCATTCTAGGCAGAAGGGACAGGCAGTGTGAGGCCCTGGGGGGGGCATGCTTGGTGCAAAGCTTGGTGAGAGAGGGAGGGTGACTAGGGATGAAACTGGCAGGCCAGCTGTGAGCCTTCTATACAAGCTGTGTAGAATTGTATTTCATTCTCAGGGTGACAAGAAGCCCCTGGAGGGTATTGAGCAGAGCAGTGATCTGACTTAGGTGTTGACGGGACCCCTCTGGCTGCTGTGTGAGAGTGGAATGAAGGAAGGCAAGGGCAGAAGCCAGTGAGGAGGCTACTGCGATAATCCGGGAATGATTGCTGGAACCAGAGTGGAAGTGGTCGAGGAGGTGAAAAGGGGCCTGACTCTGGATGTATTTGAACACAGAGACCATAGGATCTGCTGATAGAGATGGGTGGTAGTGAGACAAAGGAATCAAGGGTGACTCTAAGATTTCTGGCTCCAGCATCGGGAAAGACAGAGCTGACATCATTGAGCTGAGAGGAGAAGGTTCGGTGGAGGAGGGGGATGAAAATGAGTCAGATGAAGGACTTTCAGAGCGTTAAAGGTCTATAAGATGTCTAGCTAAACGTACACACACATCTACATGTACACACATGTGCATGTCTGTGTATGTATGTGTGTGTGAATATGAAGCTCGGGAGAGGGTGAGACTTGAGGTATAAATTTGAAGATAGTATTTAAATTTATGAGAGGATGAGGTCATCTGCAGAGTGAGAATATCTATTTAAAATAAAAACAGCACTGAGCCCTGGAACATAGTAATAAAAATATTAATATTTACTAAATTTTATTATTTGTATACTACCACTTATTCAGCATTAACTATGTCTCAGGCAGTTAAACACTTCACATACATTATCTTATTAATTCTCATAGTTACTCCATGAGAAATTCACTAGCATCCCCATTTTGCAGATAAC
Organism: Craseonycteris thonglongyai; assembly: GCA_004027555.1. Lineage (NCBI taxonomy): Eukaryota > Metazoa > Chordata > Mammalia > Chiroptera > Craseonycteridae > Craseonycteris > Craseonycteris thonglongyai. Next base: position 76,980 of record PVKE010002615.1, on the reverse strand, counting down.
AAAACTGAGGCTCAGAGAAATGGACCAGGCTGCCAACGTCACATGGTTAGTATGTGCTAATGCTGGAAATCAAGCCCAGACAGCCTGACTCCAGATGAAGCAGCCAGCCTGAACTTACATCGTGAGTTTATGGCAGAACATATCTGATAAGCTCCTCCCAAAGCTATGCTGCCTCTTCTCATAAGTTCTTTCACTTCCATCTGGAGTTACTCAAAGTGCAAAATTGCTCTTGAACATATAGCATCCAGACATTGAGCTCACCTAGCCCCAGTTGGCACATTTGATTTCATCTCTTCCTTTAATGTTAAGAGCTGTTCAAATCTGTGCAGAGGCCAAGCTTCTAAATCATCTTGTGTGTCTCTGTGCACTCAGTGTAGGACCTTGTCCATGAAAAGATGCTCTGTGGTGTGGACAAACTATCAGTCCACTGTGACTTCACTAGCTTGTCCTGATGGTGAGACAGAGAATGAGAAGGGAAGTGTTATCCTTGTGACTGAAGAAACCTATCTGTTGTAAGGCATGTAAGACAGAGGGCTTGCTAGTTATATCTGCAATACAATGAATTGTCTAGGAGAATTAACCACAGCTAAGGATATGAACTGGAAGGTGGTCAGCGTCCATTCTACAGGCTGCATTCGATATCTACATCCCCTGGGGGATGGCTGTCTGTGCTCTAATCGGAGGTCCTCTCAAAGAATCATGTTTTGCAGTGTTTTGCAGTGTTTTGTACCCAAGCAGGCAGCACCAAAAGTATCACTTTGGCTTTCCACAACTAGTTTTCAGAGATGTGGCAGAACCATAATTGAAATCTTTCAAAGAGCTATTTGGATAAACGGACTGTCAGTTCTCAGTTATAAATAAACTGCTATCAGCCATCTCAAAAAAGACAAAATAATAGCAATGTACCAAAGTGCAAAGGGACGCACACCTCATAACACAGAGCTATCCAAGACCTATTGTGTAATCTGCAACTTCCAACACCTCCATTTCCCAAATTGATCAGGAGCATAGTGTAAGGAAAATAGCTCAGGCCTTGGGTTAGACAGACCTGGGTCTGAATCCAGCTCTGATGTTCTCTAGTGGTGACCTTGGGCTTGCTGTTTAATTCCTTCTTAGCATCTCATTATCCTCATTCATAAAATGGAGAGAGAGGGAGAATAACTTCTAGTCCATAGGGTTACTGTGAGAATAGAAACAGAACAGATATGCAAAGCACCAATACAGGAAATGAGGCATATGGTACTTGGTAAATGATGGTCCTAGTGGTGATGATGATGATGATGATGATGATGATGATGATGATGACAGTGATGATGATGATGATGACATTGATGGCAGTTATGGTGATGATGATGATGATGGAGATGATGGTGATGATTATGATGGTGAAGGCAATGATGCTGATAGTGATAATGGTGGTGATGATGATGGTGTTCATGGTAGCAGGTATGGTGATCAGGATGGTGAGGATGGTGGCATTATCATGTTGATAGTGATAATGATACTGATGATATTTTGATTATCATCATCCAGCATTTAAGGACTTAGGACTTGGGCCCCTGACTTGGTAGGATATAAACTGGAAGTCTGGGAGAAAATTGCTGCTTTAAAGAACAATGTTCAGTGAGATTAAACTAAAATGCTTGAAAAACCAACTGTGCAACTATTTGTTATTATTAACAATGAGACTATTCAACACTTATCAATGCTCACTTATGTGCTAGGCATGGCACCAAGTAGGTTATACTAGTATGTATTTCAGTTAATCCTCACAATACCTCTTTAAAGAATCAAGTATGATTAATTCTGTGTCAGATTAGAAGCCTAAGACTCAGAAAGGGTAAGTGTCTGATCTGAGGTCAACCAGCTGGAAAGAGCTAAAGCAGGAATTGAAGCCCAGAGCTGTCTGATTCTGGAGCCCAAGCTCATAGCCATTACACCATATTCCTGCATCCTGCCAGATAGACAGTAGCTCTTCTAAAAGGGAAGAAGTCAGGGTGCTCTGAGATAGTAGGGGGTATGTACAGTTTATGCTGATGGTTCTTAAGTGAAATTCACACAAATAAATAAAAGTGTTAAGATACATAGGAGGACTTAAGCTACAGGTTGCAAACAAGCAAATTAGAGAGATATCTTGTTGACCCTGATCTGCATTTCTTAATTTAAGATCAGGAGATTTTTTAATCCAGATCATTTTTTTAATCCAGATCTCTCACTTTTCTTAAGAAAGTTAGGTGATCTAGAAAACTACCGGTAGATTGTATTCCAAAATGGCTTCATTAACTGGAGCAGCTACTACCTTTGCCTGAGGTGTATGTTCTTGAGTTTGCCCAGTGTCCAGAACTCCCTATTTCTTTTGGCTGAATATGTTTCTGGTTTATATACCTAGCCTGATCCTATAGATACCTGAAGAGTGCCCTGCTAGTGAGGCTCACCTGTGGACCAGTGCACAGTTCAGGTTATAGATAGCAGAGCAGAAGTCCTTGCCCAGTAAATGCCAATGCTAGAGAAAGTGAGGAGGACCCAGACCTCTCATGGTGGTCCAGGGAGGACCTGTGTGTTGCTGTATTTGGAGGAGACAGTGCTGATCAGCTCTCCCATCAACTAAGGCCCCCTGATCACCATTGCCTGCTCTTTCTTCCCTCTTTGCTGGCTGCTGAACCTCATGTCCGTTCTCTCCTTTTTACAACAGTATTCTTATTCACCTTTCATGCTGACCATTGCTTTTATTGTGGGTTTCCTCCTACAGGAGCTGAGAAAGGTAACTTTTTTCCTTTTTAAAAATGTCTTGTTTTCTACTTTCCATAATTCATCCCCAAGTCATGAGAAAGCAGGACCCTAACCCAGCATGTCAACAAAATAAGACCTCTTTTTTTTTTTTAATTTAAAGATTTATTGTTTGAGGAGAGAGAGAAAGGGGGCAGGGGGAGCAAGATACATCTCTATACATCATTAGTTGTGATATGGCTTCATTTCGCACAAGTGGATATGGGACTGCACAGGACAGGAACCAAACTGGGGGCCTCCCACATGGGAGGCAAGAACCTTCACTGCCATCCAGGCAGTTACCAGTTGCTCTGCAGTTCAGCAGATGGGTTTGCATGGGTTGAGGTAGGACTCAAACCCTCAACCTCATGGTAGCAAGGCAAGGTCTCAACCTGCTGAACTATCCTGGCATCATGATAAGAACTCCTTTTATGTCTTTTGTTGAAAGGAGCTAGGATAAGATAAAAATGGAGATAAAAAGAAAACATCTTGTCTACACCATACATCACAGTTTTCAAGGCATAGTCATATCTACTACTTGTTTGATCCTCAAAACAGCCCAGGAAGGTGGACAGAGTGGGAGTAATATGTTCATTTTCCAAGACAACAGCTCAGAAGTAAAGTACTGCTCTTAAGGGTTCAGTGGTCAGTAGGCAAAAGGAGGCAGATTGGTGCCCAGGCCTGGCCTGGAATGAATCACCACAGGCTTAACTCAGCTCTTGCTTCTCCATAGTTACTATTTTATCATGGACATTTGCTCTGAGAGAACTGAAACTGAAATGTGAAGACCAAGGATCACCTCGTTATACTGCCCTTCCTTCCTTCTTTCCTTCTTTCCTTCTTTCCACAAATGTGCCAGGCATTGTGCTAACCTCAGGCCACACAATGAAGTCCATGGAAATAATGCCAAGAGAAGAAGGCTCAAATGCTACAAGAATGGCACCTTGCAACTGTATGGCTTCTCATGATTTTCAAAGCCATTTTGTAGCCACCCCACATGCTGAATACATGCCCATTTTACAGAAGGAAGGTAGGCTCTGAAAAGCTAATCAACATGTAGCTAGTAAGCTGTAGAGCTGAGACTCAAACCCAGGCCTTAATACTTAGGGTTTAACACTGTTTTCACTACTGATACTACTTGCACCTAACAGGGCCTGGCACACAGTAGGAGCTCAAGAAATGTTTGCAAAACGTAAACTAACACCAATTTGCCTCTCAAAATAACTAAAAATATCTATCATTAACATTTCTCCTTCAAGGCCAAGAAAACAAGACCTTTCAAGAATCTTGCAAACCTATTACTCAGTAAAAGCCAGCAATGCCTGAAATTGTCATATTAACTTCAACTAGAGCAACATATGAAACTAGAGAGATATAAAAACAAACACCTCTGCTGAGGCAGTACTGGCAGATAAAGTCTTTTCTTAAATTTGTTGACATTCTTTTTTGTCCAAGGACAATCTGTTAAGAAGAAAATATTTGTCCTTATCTACTTAAAATAACATTGTAAACGTGAAGTCCAATATTGAATAGTAAGTAGGAGAGCAAACTGTTTAACCTTCTTAGGTTCTCTTTCCTAAGGTGAGTTTCCAAATCTACCATAGAGGATCCCAAGAGCCTCCTCCTTGTTTGGTTGGTTGGTTTGTTTTTGTTTTTAAATTTGTTGGGAGATTCATGGGAAGCAGTATAATAGGAAAACTTTGACTTAGCTTGATTCATGTATCAGTATAGAAATGCAGGTGAGAGATTCAATGCAATTCAAGAGCTAAATCTGTGGTTTGACCTTTCCTGTTGGAGGCCTGGCTGTCTACACCTCTCCCCTTGGAATGGTCTAAGAGGATCAGCTGCCTAATACCACTTTCTGATCTGTTCCACCACCACCCACCCACGCCCCCTGCAGAATTATACAGTTGCTGTATAATTCACCAAGTTTCCAGCCTCCTCTTCCTTCTCTACCAGTTGGCCCTTCTTGCCTTTGTCCTGTTCCACCACTCCCAGAATTCACAGGTACATTGGCCTGGTGATGGACAGCAGAAGTGTGGGTCTTGTGAAACAAAGGATTTGGAGCTGTGAGGGAATAGAACTTTTAGTTTACATTTAATCCTCTGTCCCAGTGTCTTTTCTATTCTTGTTTCCTCTTTTCACATCGTTTAAATCAGCCATTACTTCGAAAAGTGTCATCACGGGACGAGCAGCACCAATGCTACCTGTGAATTTGTAAGAAACTCAGATTTTCAGGTCCCATCCCAGACCCACTGAAACCTTCTGGGTGGGGCCCAGCAACTTGTGTTTTAGCCAGCCCTCCAGGTGAACCTGAAACATGCAAGCCTGAGAACCACTGGTCTAAACCATGTCTTCTTCCCACTGGGCATCATTCTCCTAGGCCCTCTCATAGCTCTCTATGTTTTCATATGTATATAAGCTTTGTGATCACACTAACTGATACAGAGTCTTCAAACCATAATCTTTGAGATGAGGGCAGAAGAAATGAGAACTTCTGAAAACTCCACTAAAAGTAATCAGTAATGTGTGGTGGAGATAGCATAGACTCTGGGTTCGAGTCCACCAGATGTACACTCTACCACCTGCTGCTGTGGATTTTAGGCTAATTATTCTCACCTTTTGTATATTGTCCATGAAATGTGGATAAAACACTGAAGTTATGGGTTTATGATGAGGAAAACTGAGGTAACACATGTGAAGTTACACAGAGAACACTCAGGACACATTTCTTTCTTCCTCTTCACCTTCTCTCCAGTAAAATCACAATAAACACACACACACACACACACACATACACACATACACACACAAACACACCTGACCTTGATATTCCTCTTGCCTCTCCCAAGGCTTTATTAAGGAGCTCAAGGTACCCCCTGAGACCAGTCAAAAGACCAAAGTATTTCTTAGTCTGTTATTTAATCAAGATGCCTAGCCTCTAAGAGTTCGAATGTGACCAATATAAATAAGTCATAACCTAGTCCTTTATATTTGATCTAATCTTATGGTGACTGTCATTGGAAGAGAGTGGAAGTTGGGCATGAAATCTAGAGAATGGAGATTCAGTATTCATTTAAAACTATCCAACAGAAAGTGACAGGTACTTTATCAGGGGAACCCTAATAACTTTGGCCCCTAAAAAGGAGAAGAAGCAGTTTAACATTTTCCATATTCTGGGCAGAACAGTCCTTAAAAATATTCTACTCCCTTTGTGCTGAGTCTGTACTAATAACTTGTTATTTATTGACTTCTTACTATTTGCCTGATCATGAGCTACTAAAGGATGCATATGCATGAGGGCATTGAATCCGCAGAAGTAATTACAGTCACCCTCCACCCACTCCTATCGTACAGATGAGAAAGCTAAGATTTACACGCTAATGGCAGCTTGCCTGAGATTACTAAAACCTAGATTCAAACCTGAGGTTCACTCCAGAACCTGAGCTCTTAACCACTAAATGTTGAATTCCTAACTCACAGTCTCAGGTAGAGATCACCACAAGAGAATGAATCTCCCTAATAGTGAACACCAGTATTCTACCCACTGGGAAGTTTAATGCTCCCACTACAAATCAGTTACCATTCTGATTTCTAAATCTGTCTTGTTAGTTTCATTATGAGTCAGTGCCTGGGAGCTTGATAAACTCAGGGACAGCTGATTGGATGAAGTATCTAAAGCTACAAAGGTGAATTTAGGTCTTGTCCTGAGATCACCTCACCAAGGAATTGCCTAGCTGAGAAGGCTTGTTGGAGACAGCTAACCAGCCATTTATTTTCTTTCATGCCACCTTACATGCAGCACAATTCAGTCATAGCTGTACTATACTAAACAATTCAAGGAAATATTTAGGAGAGTTATGTTGGAAGGAGCAAGCTTCTAGGAGCTTTAATAAGTGGAATTAAGTGTTGCAGGAAACTAAGTTAAAGATGGCGAATAGGTTTCATTTTAAGTAACAAATGTAATCAACTGGTGGTGTGATTGCCTGGTTCCTTGTGTTAGGAAGGATTCTGAGGTCACTCCTGGGCTAAAATGGTAGAGAATGCCATAATCAATTAGCAATGTCTGCCATGATCACAGGGGGTGGGCAGGGGACCCATGTGACTTATATTTATTACTCCTTCCCTAAGTGCTAGAATCTCAGTTGATATTAACAATTATATTGAACGTAGTTTCCAATTATATTTAGGTAGAAAATAATATATTTTGGAACTATTTACCAATGATGAATTATATGAAATCTTTGTACACATTTTATACAATACAATTATAAAATTAAATGGGAGAGTACTTGCTGGTATATGTGCAAACTTGGGTTTACTTTTTACCACTTATGTCCCCAAAGATTAGTTTCCACTTTAGCATGGTAGAATGTAAAGGGGAAAAATTCTTTCAGTGTAAGAAATTTGAGGGTTGCTTTGGGTGCTGAGTTTTCTTGTGAATGGGCAGATTTTGCTTTGGGGGCATAGATCTGTTTATCCCACTTAATCACAAAATAATAAGTTCAATAGCTTATGGAAGTAAAGAAGCAATTTGATTTTTAATTTAATAATGTGATGAGACATGTGTCTATTCTGTAAAATTGGAGATATAAGTTCCCCAAAACTTCATTTTAATTGTTGTCATTTGCAGAGGATATGATCCTGTACAGAAAATTTTTTTTTAATTTATAGATGAGATGTTAAAATTAATCATTGAATTTAGCAAGATTGGTGGCTGCAATGTCAATATGCAAAACAATAAATTGCATTCCTGTACACCAGCAGCAATTAGAAAACAAAATTATTTTTAACTATATATAATAGTATTAAACAAGCATGAAATAAGTAAGAATAAGTCTAGTGAAAAATGTGTTAAGATTTCTACACTGAAAATTGTAAAACTTACTGGAAGAAATTAAAGACCTATATAAACGAAGAGCTCTATCATGTTCATTTATTAAGAGACTTAAGATCTTTCTCCCCAAAATGGTTTATTGATTCGATGCAATCTGAATCAAAATTTCAGCAGATTTGTCTGTGCATGTTTGTGAATACACACACACACACACACAAAATGGCAAGTTGTCAGTGAAGATAAACTTTAAGAAGAAACCTGGCAGATTTGCATTATCAGAGTTTAAGATTCATTATAAAACTACAGTAATTTAAAAAATGCAGTAATGTCATAAGAGCAGACAAATAAACCATTGAAATAAAATCCAGAGATAATTCCCACATTTATGGTCACCAGATTTCTGACAAGTGTCATTCCTCTCCAATGAGGAAAGCACGGCCTTTACAACAAATAGTGCTGAGTCAGGTGGATTTCCATATGGAGAGAATAAGTGTATCATGACCCCTGCCTCACACCACTCACAAAAATCAACTTCAGATGTGAAAAGAAAAATGATAATCTTCCAGCCAATAACATAGGAAAATACTTTCATCACATTCAGATGAGCAATGATTTCTTAAACAGAACATGAAAAGCACCAACTATGACCCAAAAACTGATAAATAGGACTATATTAAAATGGAAAACTTCTGCTCATCAAAAGGTATTGTCAAGAGAATGAAAAGGCAAGCTGAAGAATGGGAACAGATATTTGCATACATCTAACAAAGAACATGTATCCATAATACACACACACTCTCATATATATATAATCTTAAACTCTCATTAATCAGTAAGAAAACAACCAGCTAGGGCAATGAAAAAGTGGGCAAATAACTTAAGTAGGCACTTCACAAAAGAGGATATGAAAATAGCCAATGTAAGTGGTCAATATCTTACTCATTGGAGAAATACAAATTAACACCACAGTGAGATACCCGCCTTAAAAAAGGAACTTCTAATCACAAGTGTTGATGAGAATGTAGAGCAACTGGAACTCTCATGTACTACTGGCATGGAAATTGGTACAACACTGAAAGTTGTTTGGAATTATCTACTAAATCTAAATATATAAGCACTCTATGATATAGCTAGTTTCACTCCTACAGATATAAAAAACAGAAGTGTGTATACATGTGCACACACACAAAAAAAGTAGAAGGATGTTTGTAGCAGAATAGCACAAATATTCACCAACAATAAAATGGACAAATATATTGTGGAATATTCATAGAATGCAATACTCTACAGCAGTGGGAAGAAATGAATGGCTGCTTCATACAACAACATAGGTGCATCTCACACGTAAGCATATGGTTGAGTAAAAGTAGCCAGATGCAAAAGAACACATACTGCATGATCTGTAAAATTCCAGTTCTACAAATTGAAAATGAAAATCTATTCTCATAAGTCAAAAGAGCAATTCTCTTTGGTTGGAGTGGGGAATCCTTGTGGGTTGATTAAAATGTTCTGTATTTTTATTTGAGGGGTAGTGAGGATGATTATTTCACTTTAAAAAACTAGTCTATAGTTGATAGAAGTCACAGAGTGAGAATAGTGAATTTGAAGAGGCACGTGGAAGCTTCTAGGAGCTGGTGGTGCTATACATCCTGACCTAGGTGATGGTTTCATGGAGGGATTCACTTTGTACACATTCATCAAACTAGTCACTTATGTTTTCTCCTCTTTTCAGTGTAGTTTTTTTATTTTGGGGTTTGTTTGTTTGTTTGTTTGTTTTACTTCAATAAAACTTTACTTTAAAAAAAAAAGTTCTGTATTTGGGGGAGAGAAGTCTGTGAAGGCCCACATAATCTGGGCTGACCATCCTCTTTGGTGAAAACAATAATAGAAAACAGTTGAGTGTGGTCATACAAGCTAGGCACTGTGCTAAGAACTTCACATGGATGATCTCACTTAATTCTCACATGAGGATCGATCCTATTATAATCCCCATTTTACAGATGAAGAGCCTGAGTCTTGGCAAGTTTGCAGGACTCACCGGAGGTCTTACAATTAATAAGCCACAGAACTGGGGTTCCAACCTTGGTAGTTTGCCAAATAGGAAAAAAAAAAAAAAATGAAATTCCAATGTTTTTTTAAAAAGAGAGAAAGAAGACAAGGGTGTGTGTCCCTGACGTCTGGTCATGGATGCGCTCAGAAAGTGGCGCACTGTCTACCCACCCAGCGTTTCACCCTCAGCCTCTCAGGCCCAACAGAAGGACGCTGTGGATTGGCGTTTCCTTCACACGTTGTCAGCCTGCAGGATTGAGGAGGGGCTGGCGTGTTTGCATTGGAGTTCAGGGAGTCGCTGTGGCTGTGGCTGGCACTCACTGCACTTCCTGTAACTGGAAAAGAGTGATGTCATGGTATTCAAGCGGGGTGGAACGCCGGCCTCACCGTGAGCAGCGTGTGAACTGCCCTCTGTTGTGCCAGGCCTCACACAGGCCCGTAGCCAGCTCCGCCGTGCATCTCTGGCACACGTACCCCTTCACACCTCCTCTGCTAGCCCCCCTGAGACTGCTGTCTTCTAAGAACCCCACGACTGAGAATACGAATGTTTGGGTCATTTCCAAGGCCGCCTTTCACTGAGAACTTAAGAGTTGCTCATCAGCTAGAAATGTTTCCCTGGTCTGAGTTGGAAGGTAAGAATTTTGCTTGAAGAAGTTCTGCAGAGGTTTTTCAGAGAACTTGCGGTGAGAGGCTGCTGTCTGTCATTTCTTCAAGACTGTAAATAAGCCCAGCTAGCAGAAGGCCATGAGTCAGGGGTCAGGGGAACATCCTAGCATTTGCAGACCACAGGCCCCTTTGGGGTGTGTAAAGAAGTGGGAGCCGGGCTCAGGCATGGAGGTCTTAAGCTCCTCTCGGAAAGGTGAGCATGACGTTTGAGCAGCTGCGGGACATGATAACAAATGAGGAGACCCTGCTCTCCCCTTCAGTTACTGACCTAGTTGCCCAGTTCCCATCCTCCCACAGCGTTCCAGAGTGATTTCATGAGATCCTGCTCTTCTCAAGAAGGCCTCAAGTGCCTAAAATAAGTTGTACCCATATATCTAGAAAAATCACTAGCACCCAAAGATTCTCTTCGGTCAGTACTATTCCACTGGGTTGTCCTGCATTTATATTACATTGAACCTTCTCGTCATTTATCCACTTTATATATGTTTTATCAATTCAGTTATTGGCTTATTTTTTCAATCTCTCATTCAACAAAGGTTTCTTGACTACCTACCATGTGTTCTAAGAATCAGCTGTGAACAAGTGACATCCTTTTCCCAAGTCACACAGCTGACTGTTCCCAATTCAATTTCTATATAAAACTGTACATCTAGAGAGAATTTATTGAGCTCCTACTATGTGCTAAGCGCTGTTCTACTCATTTTACATGTATTAATCTCATTAATCTTCATGGTACTCCAAGGGAAATTTTTATTTTATAAAGGAGAACACTGAGACAGGGGAGCTAAAAATTTGTGTTAGTCCCCCTAGCTAATGAGAGACACAGCTGGGGTTTCAACCAGGCAGTAACCCCACAGTCCATGTTCCTAACCACTTGTTACGTCTATACAGATAAATGGGGGGGGGTGGGAGGAATGGAAGGCTATAACCAAATGTCAATCAAGTTACATTGTTATCTGGAGGTAGGGGGAGGGTAGAATGACTAGTGATCTGTATTTCATTCCTGCTATGTATTCTGAGCTTGCTCTCTCTTTCTCTCGTTATCTCTGTCTCTCTGTCTCTCCCTCTCTCTCACTATGTCTGTCTCTCTGTCTCTGTCTCTCTCTCGCTATCTCTCTCTCTCTGTCTCTCTCGCTTTCTCTGTCTCTCTGTCTCTCTCTCTCACACACACATGCAGAATTCTATTTCACTTGTTCAGTGAGGAAGCTCAGTAAGAGTACACAAGCTATACACAAGCTATACAGGCATTTAAAGAGCCAGTTTGTAGGAATGCAGCTGTGACAGGTGCGGCAGCGGGCAGGAGCTGGCATTCAGGCTGAGAAGTCTGGCAGATGAAGATGCCCTCCCCTCAGGAAGTACCTCACAAGGAGACACAACTTCACTTCAGGATTCTTTCAGCTCCTCTGCCCTACCTGTAAACCTTTTTGGTGGTACTGCCCAGTATTTGCAATTACGGTAGGAAGAGTCTAAAGTAGGTAGGATTTTTAGTGAGTGTGCCAGCCACATGAGAACAATGTGTGCTCAGGGAACAGACAGGTTTCATAATCACCAGCCCAGAGAAGGTTAACTGCACAAAAACACCTGCTCCAGAGTAAGGCTTGGTGTCTGCTCAGTTACTGTGACAAGTGACCAGTAACCCAGGTGCGGGTGACTCCTTGCCTTAACTACCACCCTGCCGTGATATAAACAATTATGTTATTCTTATTTCAGTGCCTTTCTCTAATTCCGACATCAGTACGTTTGTTTATTTACAATAAGGGATGAGTGCTATTTCATTTGTTCCAAGGACAAGAACTCCTAACTCAACATTCATGTAGTGACAGGTATTTTGCCCTTTAGGTTATTTAATCTTCAAAGCAAATGTGTGAAATAAAATATGACCATCCACATTTTCCAGATGAGGAAATGAAGGCTCAGAGAGCTAAAATAACTCATCAGCTAGCAGTTTGATTGGACATGAGCTGATAATCAAAAAGAAAGCCATCTTCTAATATTTTCTTAAAAACTGAAGAAAAATGTTGATACTAAACAGATGAGTCACCAGTTCACCCAGGTGGGTGTTGAAAATGATGGGGTTGGGGAGGACAACTATTCATTTGAGAATTCACTTGCTTTTCCTAAAGTAGACTTGCAGGCTTATTCGGTCACTTAATGATATATGTATTCAGACCAAATCCTATCTTCTGTACCCAACATCATGAGGTAACGTTGGGAAGTTGTATTTGATTCTAAGTGCAATGGGAAACCATTGAAAAGTTTGGGGCAGGGGCCTGAGCTGATCTGATTTGTGGTGAACTCTCATGGCGGGTGCTGAGAGGATACTGGATTGAATGCCTGTCTCCACAGCATGACAACAGACCCTATTCTTATTTGCTCTTCATTCACTTACACCTTTGTGTGCCATTCAAATATCAGCACCACAAAAATACAGACCTTGTCTATTTTCTCATTACTGTGTCACTCATGGTTGGAACAGTGTCTGTTCCAGAGTAGGCTCCCGATAAATATTTGTGGAATGAATGAATGAGTGAGTTAAAACAAGGTCAAGCAAATGAATGAAGTACCACACAAATGAACGTGAAGTCTGGTGACCGTTGTGAAAGAAAAAGCCTAGAGGGCTGTGAAAGAATATAAGAGAGTTTGACTAGGGGTGGGAGGCTGATACTGGTTGTAGCTTAGAGGCAGAAATGAAGAGAAGTGATTCAAGGTATATTTATGACATAAATATATTGGAACCTTCTCACGTACTTGATATGGGACGTGGAGGCTTGGGGAACACACTAGATATGAAGGTGTGCTTTATTTCCTCAGCCCTCCACGCTGCACATCTGATTCGATTCCATTTAAGATGACTGCGTGACTGTGTTCCAAGTTGTTTATTAGCTATTTGTACAGAAAACCTGCCAAATAGTAAGCGTGGTTTTCTAAATGATGAGATTCTCTCAATGAAAATAGGGAAACAAGAGTGGTTATTTTAATAGTATCTACAGGAATCAGTTGATAGCAATCTCTCTGTGATGCTTTCTTCAACTCTCCTTCCCTTAATCTCCTCATATTTCTATAAGGTTTCCATGGCTAGGTTTCCATGACACCACAACAATTTCATCCATTCATGACAAAAAAAAAAAAAAAATTAGAAAAAAAGCCTTTTTCTCTTTCCCTGCACCTGGATGAATGCACCCACTGTCCACCCCCAAGACACACACACACACACACACACACACATACACACACATACACACACGCACACTTACACCATAGCTCCTAGCACAGAGCTAGGTACATAGATCCTTACAACAACCATGAATTGACTTGGGTTAATACAGCTTTCATATCTCATAGACTTTTATGGACCATCTTATTAATATTTATAAAGGGTAACATCCAAGCTAAGTACTTTTCCACTCTGGAATCTGAAAGTGATTCTCTTGGGATTAGTTGCTGAAGGCAGACACTATTATTTTACAAGTTACAAATAAAATTTCCCTCCTGTTATCATCCTTAAAGACCTGCTATGTTATTTATTATCTTGATTTCAAAAGCTAGTAGCCAAGGGGATTATTTTCATATAGATGTATGAAGCATAGAGTTTCTTTTTCCTTTCAGCCTCCTTGTTCAGAATTTGTTGGCTAGCTGAGCCCTCCTGAGCTTGCCGTGTGATAGATTTTATTTGCAATTTCTATTTCTTTGACATGAATGTTTTGACTGAACTCACAGAAGGTTCATTCACACGTTTCAGGAGGGCTTCACTCTCCAGACCCAAGATGTGCTTCTCTGCAACAAGTAGGCCATTGACACTCCAGTGGGCACATGTCTCTGTTAATATCTTCAAGTCACAAATCTCAGAGGACTAAATAAAGCTAAGATGACTGTAGCATGTTGACTTTTCTTGGATGGGTACACCTGTCTGTATATGGGGGACAACTTTTGTGCAAACAATTGTGAGACTTTGCTATCTTCCCAGGTCAAATGCTTCTGCAAGACAGTAGCTACATCAAACACATCTGAATCCTCAAAATTCTTTGGGAGTCAAATAACTGGGTTAGCATACAGTGATATCTCTGACACCAAAGATGTTCTGGGGTCTCAGAAATGCCCATACTCATTGTGTTGTTATAACTCAGTTTGCGACACATCCAATTGCTATTGATGTCCCCATTTGTCTACATGGATTTGAGGGTCTGGCAAGTCCATCAGTACCATGAAAGCCCAAGCCAGGCACTGCGCTAAGCCTACGGGTCCATGTGGGAACTGTGTACCTTTTTGATGTCTTCAGGGTGGTTATAAACTTTTATGTGTCTCAGTTTCATAAAGGGCTCAATAAAAGAGCACTTTGATGGACAGATCACAAAAATAAATGAACAATTCTTTTTAAAAGTATCTCTTTGGTAATTGTTCTGCCATGGTTGTGCACAGAGCCCTGAATAAGAATATGAGACAATTTTAATAGATAAGTGTCTAAAATACAACACAGTGCCCCAATGGCTTTTGGATGTATGTTTTCTTTTTTGTTTATTTTGTGTATAATGTGTATTGAGCATAGGGGAAGGAAAGTGTTGTTGATCACGCTTAGAACCCTTCAAAGTCTTTCCATTGCATCTATTTCTTGCCTTTGCTGACAATGCTCAGCATATTCTGGGCCTCACTTTTCCTCATTTCATGCTTTGTCACTTGACCCTGTTACTCTTTTCACTTTCTGACACCTTCATCTTCCTTCCTGTATCAAAGCCTTCATACATATACAGAGGGTGCTCAAAAAATGTATACACATTTTATTAAAGGAAAAAAACTGTAAAATTATACTACTCAACGTATACCGATGACAAAAGATGAATAAAAGTCACATTTGACTTCTGCAATTACAAGAAGTGTTCCAAATGGTGTCCGTCAGCATCCAGACACTTCTGATTACAGCAAACTACTGCTTGCACAACATTGACCAAAGTGTTCCTTTGTATCGCTGCACATGCCATTTCAACTTACCGCTTATCTCAAACTTATCACGAATGCATACAGTTATTAGGTGTGTTGGGGTTTTGTTGTATACTCACACCTTCATTGTTGTTGTAATTACACATTGTCTTTGAATTTCAAATACCACTTCAAAATGGTCTTGTGCTCCTTGAACAACAGCTGTGTTTCTGCCATTTCCTTTGTCCTGCCTATTCATGATGACACTAGCATTCTTTGGTTAATGCCCTTTTGAGCAAGCATCATACTACATTGCTACCATAATTCAAGTTTAAAAAGTAATACATGAATAACATCGCTTAAAGTGTGGATTCATTTGGGGGGCACCTCTAGTAGTGCCCAGTGCTGGACAACTCATACTACATACATGTGCACATGCATGCACACACACATACACACTCACCAACCACACCTATTCATCAATCACACATTCTCTTCTACCTCATTAACTCCTAGTCATCCTTCCTATCTTTTTTTTTAATTGTTAAATTTATTGGGGTTAAATTTATTGGGGTTACCATTGGCTGGTAACACTTACATAGTTTCTAGGTGTACAATTCTACCTTACATTGTCTGTGCATTACATTATGTGCTCACCACCCAAAATCAGCTCTCATCCTTCCTATCTTAATTCAAGCACCACTTCTGCAGGAAAGCCTCCCCTGATACTCCAGATTAGATGAGGTTCTCATACATTTTCAAAGAATCAATACTTACCACTCAGAACATTTGACTCATTTGGCAATTTTATAACCATTTGGGCAATTATTTATCAGTGGCAATCTCCACCCTAGACTTTTATAAACACTTTGAGAACAGAAACTGAATCTTTTTTTTTCTTTGCTTGCCATTATAACCTCAGCCTCACATAGAGAGCCTGGCACCTAGTTGGCTTGCAATAAATATTGGATAGGTGGGTGGGTGGATGGATGGAAGGATGGATGGATGGATGGATGGATGGATAAATATGCATAATGCAGATGTGTTTCTGTCAAGGAATGGGAATATTGCTAATATAACTTCCAGACTCCATTTCAAGTTTTCTTTAATTCTATTCTGATAAACAGAACATAGAAATGACAAAATTCTTTATATAACTCAACTTCTTTGCTAATTCTCCGCTAACAGAATCAGCATTCATTCAGTCACATAAAAACCATGGATGATTCATGTGCCTCTGGTTAGCATTCAAGGAAGAAAAATCTATTTATACGACTTATGACTATTATATAAATACCATGTCTTGTTAACTATGCATCTGTGTTCATTTCAACTTAATCACAGAAACAGCAATTACTCCTCTCTAACACCATTAACAGCCTTCTAATGTGCCAGAGATAAATTACTCAATAAACAAATATTTAAATACATTAACAGGGCCCAATGGAGTGTTATGTTGCACAACTAGACAGTCAGCAGCAGTCTCTTTTCCATCATTTTCCCTTCTCCCAACCTCCCCACAGTGGGGCAGCTGGTGGAATTTGGACAGCTCCAAGTAGCTAGGATGAAGAGTACACTGAATCTTAAAGAGAAACTGTATGGGAAGGCCCCATCACTCACTACTGATTAGTACAGTACAGCTGGAAATGCATTTTTGATCATGTACCAGATAATTAAAATAGTTGCAGAATGGAGAAAGGTTGATAAAAAGCACATGGGAAATTAGAGAGCTTAAAATAGTCAAGATTGCATACCAAGGCCAGGTTTGAATCCTAGCAACTAATGGTCCATGCCCACCCAAAAGCTGGCTTAGGAAGAAATGGTCATAGTATAGTTTTGCTAGTAAAATTACATTTAAACACAGAAACCAAAGCCTTTTAGAATTACTTTACACTTTGGCTTCCAAGTATCTAGTCTAGTCTTGTCTAATGGGCCCAACAATTCATGGAATCATGGAAAATGGGCTCTGTAGTTCATGAAAAATGCCCTCTTCAAGGACATAGTCTATGAGGACTATAGTGATGAGTTCTAGGGCAATAGGCACCAAAAGCTCATAATATAGTCCTGAATTATAGCTCCCATGTCCTTTTAAAATTTGTCAAACTTATAATAACTATTTTTTTCAAAACTTAATTAATTTGCATGTATTTTCCTTCATAGAAGCCATCCTCCTAAATATATTGTTGTGGGTGTTTTGAAAAATAAAAGCAGTACATGCTCATTGAAATCTATATCTATAGATGTTTATATAGATATATAAATATAGATGTCTACATAAACTAGATATTTATAAATTAAAAAGTAAAAGTCCTTTATTTGCTCCTTTTCCTGCTACAACTCATATTGAATCCCCCAGAGATACGCAGGACTAGCACTGTGATATATCTACATACTTCTATTTTTACACAAATAGGATTCTATCACATGATATACCATTCTGTGACTTTTTTAAAAAAAAATGTATTTTAAATGTGCCATTAGGGACAACTGGATGAAGGGTATATGGGACTTATTTTAAAACTTCTCATGAGTCCATAAATAGTTTAGAATAAAGTGTTTTTTAAAAGCAACCACGTTTTCACATTTTAAAAAATACCTCTTAGTGATAGTGTCACTTTGGTACATTGTAACTACCTCTTTCTGCTGAATGGGTTATTAATCTTGTTAGGATATATGACTTTTAACTAGTCTCCTATGGATAGGCATTTAGGTTTTTTCCACTTTTCAGTATTATAATGATGATGCAATGGACAACCTGTGCTTTTACATCTAGCTATGATGGTTTGACAAGCTAAGTGCCTCACCTGGCTCGATTGGTCTGTGTGAGGCATGTATCTAAACTTAACAATATCAAGTGATTGTGTCAAGAAAATTTTTGTATTAGCACATTTGCGTGTTTGGGGAAGAAACATCTAGCCAGAGCAGACGCAAACAAACAACTACCGGTAAAAGTTTTGTATCTTCTTTCCTAAAGTTGCCTCTGCTTTTCGGCTGTGGTTTCTCTGGGAGGGGGCACATGTTCACCAGATTCTTCCCATGTGTTGGAGGAAACTTTCCAAGGCCTGCATGACTGAGCAGCCTTCAACCTTGACACAATCAAACAGAAACCATCTGCAGATTCAACAAAGAGGAGACAAGGAGCCTCTCCAATTGGTTGAAAATGAAAGGAATAATGAATTTCTAAAAACAATTGCTTAAAACTGTAGTTGCCAGGCCTCTAAATTCAGCTTCTCTTCCTATTTGGCAACCAGTGACAGAAAATAATACTTCACCCCCAGGATGAAATTAATTCATCAAAATTCATTACTTCATCTCTAGGATGAAGCCAGACTTGCTTTGAATGTTAATATTTGCCACAGTAAAACATATCCATTTTGATTTTCCCTACTGTCTGCAGGGAACCATGACATAGGTATTGAGATACAAAAAATAAATAAGACACCCTCTCTGCACCCCCCTCCCCAAAGAAAGCACTCTGTCTAGACCAGCATAGCCTCTTTTGCAGCCATGACCCTTTTGAGAATTTGTTGAAAACTGTGGAATTAAGAAAATGTGCATTTGCACATACACCCCAAACCCAAGTGATCTTAGCTAATACCCTAACTTGGAAACTAGTCATTAAGCTGTGGACCTAGATTAAGATCCCTTGGTCTACTAGAACTTCAAGATGGGCAACTGGAAAAATTAGAGCACATTCAATTCAAAGATCCTCCAATGAGGTATGTAGTCATTCCTGATAGCTGAGGTCCCCAAACCCTGGGCCACAGATCGGTATCAGTCCCTGGCCTATTAGGAACCAGCCACACAGCAGGAAGTAAGCAGTGGGCAAGAATGAAGCTTCATCTGTATTTATAGTTGTTCCCCATCACTCGCATTACCCCCTGAGCTCCGCCTCCTGTCAGATCAGCAGCAGCATTAGATTCTCATAGGAGCATGAACCCTATTGTGAACTGTACATATGAGGGATCTAGGTTGTGTGCTCCTTATGAGAATCTAATGCCTGATGACCTGAGGTGGAGCTGAGGTGGTGATTGTATAATTATCTCATTATATATTACACTTTAAATATAATAGAAATAAAGTGCACAATAAATGTAATGTGCTTGGATGATCCCAAAACCATCCCCCGCTCCAACCCCAATCCACAGAAAAATTCTCATCCATGTAACCAGTCGCTGGTGCCCAAAAAATTGAGGATCGGGGCCTTATAGTACTTCTCATTTACAAACTGCTTTCTTCTATCAACATCCTCCTGTAGTAAACCAACTCCATTTTTGTCAGATGAGGTAGTATTCTCAGAGAGATGATGTGGTTAGTCCAAGGCCTCTCAGCTACCAGCTGGAAGAACTTTGACCAGAATCCAGGTCTATGACATGTACTCTGTTTTGTTAAATGGAGTAGATGACTAATATGAAATGTCATGAGGAAGGTTTAAAAGAAAAATCCCAGTGTCCATCAAACACAGATGAAAAGTTCTCACTAGTCATCAGGATTACTTTTGTTTATGGGCATTTTAAAACCCCTTATATATATATATATAACAAATATATATGTATTTGTTAAATTTATTGAGGTGACATTGGTTGGTAAAAGTTAAATAAGTTCCAGATGTACAATTCTACATGACATCATCTATGTATTGTGTTACGTGCTCACCACCCAGAGTCAGCTCTCTTTCCATTGTCATATATTTGATGGCCCCTCCCTACTCCCCCACCCACCTCCCCCCTTACCCTCAGGTAACCACTAAACTATTGACTGTGTGCATGAGTTTTTGTTTCTTTGTTACTTTCAGTTTTATATTCCACACATAAGTGAAGTCACATGGTTCTTGATTTTTTCAGTCTGACTTATCTCACGTAGTATGATGATCTCATTGTCCATCCATGTTGATAGATGACTGGATAAAGAAGTTGTGGTGGGGGAAAGGAAGAAGTTGTCATACCTTTACACAATGGAATACTACTCAGGAATAAGAAAAGATGTCTGGGTGGTGAGCACATTATGCAATGCATAGACGATGTAATGTAGAATTGTACACCTGGAACCTATGTAATTGTTACCAACCAATGTTACCCCAGTAAATTTAACAATAAAAAAAAAAGATGAAAGACATTTAAAATTTTATAAAGTATTTCTCTCTTTCGCCCTTCTCTCCTCCCTTCCTCTGTCCTATTCTCTCTCTTGCTTTCTCACTTGGTACATATGTGTTTATACAATCAGTTCCTATGGTAAATTATGTATTCCTTGAAGACAGGGACTATAGTTGGTTTATTTCCATTTCCTCAATGCCTAGCAGTGCCTGGTGTAGTCAGTACTCACTGTCTCTTAAATAAAATTTCATTATACAAAGACATAAATAAGCAAAATTAGCTTCTACTAAATATGTTCCTCAATTCATTTTCTACTTCTAAAACTTATCTCTAGGGCATGAAGTGTCATCAGTTCCTTGATGTATTATTCTGTTTTTTTCTAATTTTTTTGGTTCTCCCTCCTCCCTATTTTTTTTTAACAGAAAGAGAGAGATAGAGAGAAAGGGGAGGACCCAGAGCAGTCTCCACAGTTGCATATCATTAGTTTTCTACATAGTTTTCCCCATTTTTTTAATGGTCTGTGATATTCAATAAGTAGAACCAAGCTGGCTTGAGTCTAGTTTAAACATTTAACACTAAGTAGTCTTTCACTTCAGATAATCAAAAAATTTCCATATTATATGCCAAAACAGAAGAGACCTTAAGCAATAATTTAATTGTTTAAATGAGTCGCAGTGCTTGAATATTATTTTTAGCTCAAAGCTTATTCGAAAATAAAAGAAAAATAGGAAAAAGCCAAGCTGTAACTTACCACCCAAGCCAAATGACAAGTTTGGAAGCAATGTGGTTACTAAAACAATAAATGAATCTTTCAACTGTTTGTGGGTCTTGGAGATTATACCCACCCTTGCCAAGGAGTGAGGGAGTAAGTCTGTCATTTAACCACATTGAACTCTTTGAGGGTCTGTTCCTGATCCATCTTTGTAGTCTAGAAAATTGTCTGGCACGCAGTGAGTGCTCAGAAAATTTTACTAAATTAAATTGGATTTTTGCAAAATTTATGCATATTGGTAATAGATGTCTATATGTGTGTACATATTGTATACATATCCTGTGTGGATGAATATTCTAAAAGGTCAGACTGTGCCCCATATCTTCGTACATACAAACAGTAAAAAGCCTATAATCCTCATTTGTGTGTGACCACAGCTAAAGTCAGTTGTGTTATAAAATTCCATCTAAAATGTGCATACTCTAGTTAAATCCACTCCGTACGGTAGCATTTTTTTATAATATGACCTCTGGGGTAAGCTGGGATAGCTCAGCGTGTTAAGCACTCGCTTTTCAGCCCCGGAGCCCAAGGATCGAATCCCAGGCCCAGCCCATGCGGACCCATATGCTGAACTGGGGTGTGCCCCCAGTTCAGTTCTTGCCGGGGCCTATGCGGGAGGCTCCCAGCCCAGCTCCTGCCCTGTGCAGTCCCACATCCAACTGTGGAGTGAAACTACATGGAAAACTAATGTCAACTATGGAGACTGCTCTGGGCCCTCCCCCTTCTCTCTGTCTCTCTCTGCCTGTCTCTCTCTCTGTCAAAAAATAAAAATAAAAATAGAATATGACCTCTGAAACATTTTCCTAAATATAAATATAAAATGATGCATTATAGTATACATTTAGTATATACTTTTAAATTCAGATTATGATGGGAGATAGTACTTACTACCTGGCTTATGCCAGTCAGTTTCCCTACACCACACAGCCCACCCTCTCAACCCCAGGGGGCTCCACTACACCATCTTAAGCTGATTATGGCTCAGCATCACGGGTTGTTACCCTACATAAAAGGCCCCTTCCTGCCATTCACTTAAGCCTCAGTGGACGGTTCTGATCCACAGTGGCTGACACAGGTGGACAGCTGGTGGAGCTGGACTCTTAGTGAAGAAGCTAAGGGAGGATGAAAAGTGATGCTAAAAACTCCAGTTTTATGAGGGCTCAACGTATTTTTAAGGAAATGGTTGACAAACCAGAGTTAAAACCAGCAGGTAACTGGAGGATTATAGAAGTTGTACAATAGTATCAAGAGCTGAGAAAACAGCACTGTAGCTTGAGATAATGACCTGCAGCTGGAAGCAGCTTGGGCCCAAGGTAAGTTAGGTCTCAAAGGAATTGAAGGAACCAGGAGAGAAATTGTAAAAGCACGGTCCAAGGACACATGCTTGAGAAACTCCTTACTGACAGATTCAGTCACAACTCCCATTTTCAGGAATACATGGCACACTCTTACCGTGAGGTTCTTCCGTTTCCTACCACTTAGAAGGACCTAGTCATTTCAGAAGCAACAGGTGACCCAGGAGAAAGTCCCAACCTACCTTCAATCTAAATTACTTCCACCACAAGGAAAATTCAATTGGAGGAAACACTTGGGGCCACTCTAGCACTCAACACACAGTAATTCCACTTTCTCTAAAACCTCTCCCCAATTGAGGAGGGAATCATGAGGGCTGTGAGGAAGGGGGCAGCACAACCCCACACCTCTCTTCTTCTCTGGACCCACACTAGCTGGATTGAAATATGGTCACTCTCCACCAGCACCTAATTTAGCACCCTGGCACTTAATATGTACCTAACACTATCAAGTGTACTTACAGGAAACAGCTTGGAAATGAATTGCCTCATTTTTAAGCAGCTTCTTGGGAATTGTGCATTTTGCAAAAACTGAATTAACTTGTTAATAAAAACAAATGATTCCATGTGTTACATGATATTCTTTTAGTGTTTGTTTCAAAACCACATGACCCAGAAAATAGCTTCCTTACTAAGAGGAAATGACTCAAGTTTTTTTTATTAAAATAATGGTGATATTCATCTGATCATTCAGCAAGTATTTGAGCACCTGATATGTGTCCAGAGCTGTTCTAGCCACCATTACGCAGTGGTGAACAAGGAGACAAGCTTTCATGGTGACTACATTCTAATAAGCAGAAGGAAACATACAAATAAATAGATCCATAATGTCACGTACTATGAAGAGAAAGGACGTAGAGAAAGGGCATAGCGAATGATGAGGGATGTTATTTCACAGTGTAAAAGGCATCTCAGAAGAGGTGACATGCAAGTAAGTGACCAAAATGAAATGACAGTGCAAGGCATCGTGAAAGTTCCAGGTAGATGAAAGACCCTGTGGCAGGATCGCCCTTGGCCAGACTCAAGGAACATTCAGGGAGCTCATGTATTTTGAAAACTGAGGAGGACGTGAGGGAAGATGAAGTTGGAGAGGTAGCAGGATGTTGGATTTTTCCCAGCTTTACAAGCCATGGTGAGGACTTTGGGTGTCATTCTAAGTGTGATGGAAGTCACTGCAGGCCTTTGAGTAAGACAAGAACAGAGGGAGCTTTGGATTAAATGCCCCAAACAACTTTAAAATCACCCAATTAAAAATTTCTGTTTCCAGTCTAAGATGAACTAGATATTTAGGGAACCGCTTCCTGTAATGGCACATCTAAAAGTGCTGGGTACACACATGTGTGTTGAGCTGGCATAAATGCAAGGAAGTTGCTTGGGAGATAAAAATAAAAGTCCTGAAGGGTAAATAAGCACGGCAGTGGCATTTGCCATGGGCTTATCTGTCAACTCCTGGTGACTTAGAATCTTAATTTTAAAAGGTCTTTCATCTAAAAGATGGAGGCAAATGCTGAGATGTAAGCAAAGTAAGATACTAAGTCATGAGACTCATAGTTGACACCTCATTGGTTAAAAAATAAAAGAACCACCTTACAGAGAGAGATTATGAAGATAAACGCCTATTTGGGTAAGGCCTCAAGTGACATGTTAAAAAATAAAAGAGTTCATCTGAGAATTCTAAATATAATATTGCAGTCACACATAATTCATAAAATCTTTGTAGGGGAAGCCAGGATGGTTCAGCGAGGTAAGCCCTCTCTTTGCAGCCCCGGGGACCAAGGATTGAATCCTGGCCCTGGCCCTGGCCCATGTGAACCCATATGCTGAACTGGGGTGTGCTTCCCATGAGGGAGGTCCCCAGCCCAGTTCCCATGCTGCGCAGCCCCTGCCCACCTGTGTGGAATGAAACCATGTTGAAAACTGATGTACAACTATGGAGACTGCTCTGGACCCCTCCCCTTCTCTCTGTCTCTCTCAAAAACAATAAAATAAATCTTAAAAAAAAATTGTGGTATAAAAAAGAAGGAGGGAGAGGAGGAGGGGAAGAAGAATGAAGAGGAAGATGAAGAATAGAAGTTTAAAGTGGTGTGGGAGTTTATGGAGTTTTATAGAAACCTGCTTCTGGCAACACAAATCCTCTTGGGAATAATACAGGGTCTGGCAGAAGTAACACCCCTTTTGGGGGGGGGGCTTGTAAACTTTAAAAAGGGTGTTACTTCTGCCAGACCCTGTATATTTTAAAAAGTAGGCCTCAAATTTTTCATAGAAAAATGGGTAAATAACATGAGATTACCTTCAAAAATCAATAAATGCATGAGAAAATAAGCCACCATGAGTGAGAGACAATAAAACTACAACGTACAGAATCAGCCAACCAAAAAATGTTACTTACATTAAGGGTACCAGCAACAGAACAGTAAAACATGTGAATAAATGTCTAAATAAATGAAAGATGGTACCTAAGTTATAACAAAGAAATAAACTATCAAAATTGACTAGGCCATTATGAAAAGAATCCAAACATATTTTTGGAAATGAAAATATAAAAATTAGAATTTGAAACTCAATGATGAGATTAAAAAGTTGATTAGACATAACAAAAGAGAAAATGAATGAACTTGAAGATAGAATGGAAGAACATATCCTGAAAGAAGCATAACGATAAAAAGAACATAATAAGAAGAAAGGGTAAGAGATAAAAAAAACAGTGGTAACAAGTATACAAACATTTCAAAGAATGCTTGCTCTCCACAGGCATACCAGCTCAACAGGGATTTGCTAAAAATGCCATCTGTTGCCCACCTGCAATTCTTGGGCTGTCATATTCATCCCATCCTTTCTCGTCCCTCCATCTCTGCCTATTAAACTGTTTCATAGACCTGAAGGTCCAATTCAAATTGCTTTCCTCCTCTCTCACCCTATCCCCCTGTGACCCATCTCTTCTCTCTGTTCTGATAGTACCTTGTACCTCCAATTTTAATGGAATGCCAGCTGCATTCTTCTGTTTACCAAATAGCAATTGAAGTAATTCTACTAGTTTTGCAAAATAATCAAGCTGTAATTCAGTGGGCATGCCACATACGAGTTTTAAATAGGCTGTCATTGCTCACTACACAGGCTTCTAGAGGGCTGCTCATTGCAGTACATTGTGATCTGAAGGAAATCTGCATTGTTATTGGTTTCGTTTTAGTGCATGTCATCACAGTGAATGAATGAACCCACAGGGAGACCGAAAGACAAAATCTGTCACCCTTGGCCTCTTAGAAAAACTCCACCCTGTGTGCTTCAAAACAATATGAATTTCCCACCCTCTGTCTCTTCACTCTCCTCGCTAACCAAAATCCCCTGTGTGGGAATATATTGGGCTGCATTCTGCTGGTTAAAACGCTAGTTCACACATCAACTTGCTACACCTCCGCACCGCAAAGCAGATTCATCTGGTCATGCATGAAAATTAGTTCAGATATTTCTTGCTGCTACACAATTTCCACATCATTTTTTAAAGTTAATAATTTTGTCTAACTCAGAATGTGTAAGGCCATTTCCCAAGTTTCAGAGGAAATATGAAAGTATGGAATAATAGGGAGAGCACTGGACTTGAAGTTCCCAGGAAAAGACTGCTGGAGAAATCTCTCAGGTCTTCAGAACCTCGGTTTCTACATCTTCCAGGAGGTGGTAATGTTACTTACTCGACCAATGTCATTTGGCTGTTGTGAGGATCAAATAGGCCAGTGGCTGTGTCAGCAGTTTGAGAAGAGACTTAATTCCAATGCCCTGTGCTGTTATTATTACTAAGAGTAACCAGCACAAGCTGATGAACATTTTCTTTTTCATGAGCTTAGATCCTTTGAAGCTATTGTTATCTAGATGAGAAGAACCAGCTCCTGTGAGGCATGCCCAGAAACTTCATTGAGGACATCATTGTTTTCAGATAGCTAAGATTAACCACATGCGTGGACTGTGCCATCTTTTTCAGCATCATCCATAAATTTATCTCTTTTTATTGAGATATAACTGACACAACAGTATATAAGTGTAATGTACCTAACATGTTGGTTTGATACATTTACAAATAATATGATTACCAGTGTACCTTAAGCTGATACCTCTGTCGCACCACATAATTATTTCTCTTTGTGGTGAGAACATATAAGATCTGGTCTCTTAGCAACTTTGAAGTATTTAAAATGGTATTGTTAACTGCAATTATAGGGCTGTGTGGTAAGCTCCAGAACTTACTCATCTTCTAACTGCAAGTTTGTACCCTTAGGCTGGTATCTCCCTAATCCCTCCATCCCCCTGCCCCTGCTAACTATCATTCTTTTTGTATGTGTTTCTACAAGTTTATCTTCTTCAGATTCCACATATAAATAGCAGCTTATAGTATTTGTCTATCTCTGTCTGACTTCTCATTTAGCATAATGGCCCCAAGGTCCATCCATGTTGTCCCAAATGCAGGATTTCCTTCTTCCTCACATGGATGAGTAATATTTGTGTGTGTGTGTGTGTGTGTGTGTGAGAGAGAGAGAGAGAGAGAGAGAGAGAGAGAGAGAGACATCTTCTGTATCCATTTATTTATCGATAGACATTTAGGTTTTTTCCAGGTCTAGGCTATTGTGAAAAATGCTTCAATAAACATGAAAGTGAATATATATTTTCAATATCCTATTTTCATTTCCTTTGGATATTCACCCAGAAGTAGGATTGCTGTGTGGAATGAAACCATGTCGAAAACTGATGACATACAATTGTGGAGATTGCTCTGGGCCCTCCCCCTTCTCTCTGTCTCTCTCTGTCTCTGTCAAAAACAATAAAATAAATCTTTTTTAAAAATTCTCATGAGCTCACTAGATGTGAGATCTAACAGGTATGGAGCATATATATATGCCTGGCACTGCTAAAATATTGTGTCTCTTAATCCTCCCTGAAACCCTGGCATTGTTATCCCCATTTTGCAGCTAAGGCCACTGGGGCACAGGGAGGTAAAGCAAATTGTCCAGGGTCACTTACCTGGTCAGGAGTGGGGCTAAAATAAAAGCCCAAGTCCATGTGAATAAAAACCTGCCATTTCCACCACGCTCCCAATTACACGGATGTCATCAAAGCGCAACATTTAAAAACAAACAAACAAACAAAAACTATTTCTGACACGTAATCAGGAAGAAAGCCACTTCCCCATAGTTGACTAGCATGTGTCTCTGGACCATAGCTATTTAACAGTTCTATCAAACTAGAAGCCCAATTATTTCTCAAGCTCCTGTGGAGGCGGTGGGTGGTAAATGTAGTGGTGCGATGATAGTGGTGCTGGTCACCTTTCACCCACTGAACACTCAGTCTGCTTAGCACTTTGCGTTCTCACCCTGACCTTTTTCATGCACACAACAAGCAAGGTGTTTTGTGCTATAAGGCACATGCACACACGCACACACGTGTACACACAGACTCCTCGGTGTGCACACCAGCACACAGCACACAGCAGGCCTGAGCTTTGGCCTCAAGCCCTGGGGCCTCACAGCCTGCACTCCAGAACCAATTTTAGGTCTTTGCACTTCCTCTAACAGGGTACTTAGAAAAGAAAACAGACATTGGAAACACTCCCAAGCTTCCACTGTGCCGATGGCTGTTCTTAGATTTGCATATTTTGTTCTGCAAGGCTCAGACGTGGTTGGATCCTTTAAATTCATCAGTACCTGTCACAATTGATCTGGACTGCTCGTTGTCAGCAAGCACATGTAGACTTCAGGACCCAGTCACCCTCTGCTTTACATCATTTTTTTATTATCCAGCCATAATATTAATAGGTGAGCTCTATTGCTAGCAGAAAGCCATTTCTGTGGAGCTGATGATACTAGAGGTGCTAAGCCTAAATTAACTGGATAATTGTCTCAGTCTTTTTGGTAATTTGTCATCACAGGCTCTCAAACAGCAGACGTCAGTCATGGCTAAGATGACACTGTGTCCTCCAAGAAATTGAGAAAGAGCAAAAGTCACTTGTGTGCAAGGCCCACAAACTTCCTGCATGTGAATTTCAGATCTCTGCCTGAGAAGTGCCTCTTCTAACTGGAGCAGAGCTGCCCACTTGCTTACCCGACTCCTCACCTCACTATCAAAGGTCACTCTTACAGTGACGTGTGCCAGTCAAGTTGGCGGCCGCCACGCATACCAATGGCATGGCGTTCTTGCTTGACTTGACAGCAGGCTTTTATACCAAGGGAATTGTAAGTTTCGATTAGCTCATACTCCCCACAGTTTCAACTCTTTTCTTGCTAGAATCAGTGTGAGACACAGCTACTGAATTTTTTAAGTATCACTTTGAATTGGCAGTTCAGGAACTGCACCTTCCCTGTGGTGAAGTTGCTCCTTCTAAGTCTGCCTTTTACCAGCCTGTGTTCCAAAGGCAGTCTCAGCTGCAGAAGGAGGCAAGGAGGGAGGAGAGAAAAGGTCCCATCCATGTCACTGTACCTGCTTTTCCCCTCTGCAGAGTCGTGGTGGGGATCAGCATATTAAAGGCTCTGAAGAGTCCTGCAGAATAGACACATAGTAACATTGTTTCACCCCGTGTTTCCCAGCCTTATGGAGGGCCTGAGGATGGGATTTCTATATGCCTATAAAGCCACGTGCTTCCAAGTGGCCGTGGCCCTGAGACTCTAGGGTAATGAAAGGTAAGAAGACATCATGCAGAGTCCAGTAGAATTGTAAGGGGTTCCATTGATGTCCTGGTGCCCCACTCCCTTTCTAAAAGTCCCAGAACAACCTGACCCAGGTAGGTTTTCACAAAGTGCCAAAGTGAAAACTGCCCCAAATTTCTTCCACCAATTTCAACCTACTCCTGCGTAGACCATGACTTCCTACGGGGTTGTGACACTGCGGAGAAGGAAGAGGAGCTTATCAAGAGAGACAACCTTTGTCCTGTTAGGTCGCATCACATCCTTTAATGTCGCATAGAGGCCCAGGCAAGACTCCTGTGAACCTTCACTAGATTTCAAAATCCTGATTTATAGATAGATGGCAGCATACATTTGTTACCCCTCTGCCCCTTATTTACGGAGGCCTAAAACTCCTAAGTCCTAAAGTCTAAAGAAAGACATAGTTAAGAGACATAATATAATGCAACTAAAAGGAAGGAAAGCTACTGGAGCCATTTAGGATGATCCTGGCAGGAATTAAAGATGGGAGGAAAGTTTGAGCATTTTATACTCCCTCTGAGTTCACTGCTAATTCTATTTCAGTCTCTAACGTCTATATGATTAATAACATTAGAACTCAGCAATACCCCTGAAACGTGACAGAGCACTAGTGTTCAAAAAAACCCAGATTGGGAAATGCTATCACCTTATCCAGGCCTTCCTTAAAGGCAGAATTCTAAGAATTCCACAAGTGATTACACATGACTCATTTCTCCTTTTAAAAAATTAGAACATTACAAATAAAGCTAAGGTTCCCTTTGACCAATATCCTCAATCCCAGTCCCCTTCCCCTCCTCCCAGAGTTAATGAGTGTTTTGCGCTCTACATGCACATACACACCACACACATGCACACCCGTGCACACACACATATGCGTAATTCATTTAAAATATATAAGATGGTTTTGGATTTTTTTTAACCTTTGTGATATCATACTGTTTTGCAACTCACTGTTTTCCATGCAAAATATGTTTGGAATAACTATCTTATTAATATGTACCTAGTCATTCCAGTCAAATGCTGCATGGCATCTCCTCTTATGATTTCACCGTAATCTATTTATTTCCATTCTGTGGGACTGGGAGGTCATTTCCACGTTGAGGCTATTATAAGCCACACAGCACTGAACACCCTTGTCCTTGGACCTCTGAGCTCAAAAAGGGATCACTAGGGTAGACACCTATAGTTGTTGCTGCCGGGCCACAGGATACATGTTCATTTTCACTGCCAAGCTGTGAGCAGGGAGCTCTCCTCAGAGAGAGAGAGAGCCAAGGGAAGAAATCTCCACAATGACTCAAGGAAGTCAGAGAGGAAAGGAAGGAGATACAAGTAGTTGCACTAGCTGCTTTTGAAAAGCCTTTGAGATTTGTTTTCTTGCCAACAGTTCCCAACACCCATTCACTGTCAAGACTACAGCCACGGCTCCTTTTTCTCAACCCAGAGGCAGCTGTCTGCCTTTCTAAGCTTTCTTTTTGCTTTCTGGGCTCTCCTTGATAAGCTGTATGAACTGGTATTCTGATCTTAACTGCTATAAAACGTGAGTGTGCACACATGGGTGAGGAAGACAAACATATTATCATTGAATGTTTACCATTGAATCCTTTTTGATAGGAAAACTAAATAACTTTTGTTTCATGAGAAAGGGGTGAGTAAATGACAGCCAGTTCATATACTCTTTTTTTGTTTGTGTGTTTGGTTTTTTGGGGTGTTTTTGTTTGTTTGTTTGTTTGTTTTATTGACAGAGAGAGAGAGAGAGAGATACAGAGACAGAACTGAATTGGGGGAGCTCCCCAGTTCAGCATATGGTTCCGCACGGGCCGGGGCCAGGACTCGATCCCTGGTCCCTGGCACTGCAAAGTGAGCGCTTAACCCACTGAGCCATCCCGGCTTCACCATCATATACTCTTAAATAGAGTAAAAAGCAGAAAAAACAAATATATACATCACACTGATGAATTTTCACAAAAGGTGAGAGGTTTACACTAAAGAGCAATAGGATATTTATAAGCAAGATATTAGTCACTCATTTGTATTCAATTAGGTTTCCTAGGCTTAGCATTTAAAACCTCAGGCATAAGTTTTAAATCTGGACACAATTGCGAGCCCACTAGTCATGATATTTGCTTCCTTCTAAACTTAGGCACAGATGGTCTTGTGATGGTGTGTTTCACCATGGAACTTTGAAGCATAGGAAGACAAAAAGACAGACATCTACAAGTGTTGATGACCTAAGTGGACCCCAAAAAGACTACTGTCTTTTCTTGCATAATACCGTTCTTTCAATCTACCCCATACCAATCCCTAATTCTCCCAACACCCCCACAACTCTGATACCAAACAAATGAGG
Source organism: Craseonycteris thonglongyai (assembly GCA_004027555.1). Lineage (NCBI taxonomy): Eukaryota > Metazoa > Chordata > Mammalia > Chiroptera > Craseonycteridae > Craseonycteris > Craseonycteris thonglongyai. The sequence continues at coordinate 45,504 of PVKE010002615.1, read as the reverse complement.
GAGCAGAATTGTGACAGAAATGTCTGTCGCTGTAATGAGAGGAGACTTTTGCAATTATACCCCGAAGTTCAATTTTCCTGAGGGTAGAAACTTTAACATTTGGTAATAGGAGTCAAAGAGATAAGAACAATGATTTTTAACTTTTTTACTTTACTTTCAACTCAGATTATTGTTTGTGGCCTACTCAGCCAACAAGGATGACAAACAGTAAAATATGAGAAGTACGAAAGGGCCTAACATTTGACAATATATCAGTACCTGAATTCCCACCTTTAACTTTAGTACCCAAACACCTAATGGAGATGAATTTATGATGTTTTTAGTATTATTCTTTAATTTTTAATTTTTTTTTTTGACGGAGAGAGAGATACAGAGACAGAGACAGAACTGAACTGGGGGAGCTCCCCAGTTCAGCATATGGGTCTGCACGGGCCGGGGCCAGGATTTGATCCCCAGTCCCCGGCACTGCAAAGTGAGCGCTTATCCCACTGAGCCATCCCGGCTTCCCCTCTTTAATTTTTTAAATTAATATATGCACAAGATTTTAAAGAAAAAAATCTAACACTACAGAAGCTATACAACGAAAACTAAAAATTCTCTTTCCACTTCCTTCAACTTAGAATTTCATACTTCAAGCACTACTATTAAAATTTTATAAACTATATTCTTTCAGAAATCAGGTAACTACATTAGCTAGATAAGATAGGTAAGTAGAAGATAGATATAGATGATTGACAGCTAGATAGAGTACATATTATATGTTTTTCCATAAAAGTTCTTCAAACAAATAATATTCATTCTGTCTTTACCTTACTTTTACTTAATATATTTGGACATATTTCTAAATCAGCACTTTCTTTTTATCTTCCATGTTCTTCTAAATATCTGCATAGTATTTCACAGGTCCATAAATCCTCTCGGTATATTAATAAGGTTAATTTAAGTCTGGTCTCTCAATGATGGATATTTGAATAATTTTAATTTTTGCTATTATAAATAGTAATAAATCAGCATCCTCAAACATATATCATTGCATATAGAAATAAGTATATCCATAAGATTGTTTTCAAATAATAGAGTTGCTAAAGCAAAGAAAATGTGCATGCTGAACAGTGATAAATATTGCCAAATTTCCATTGAAAAAGTTTATACCAATGGTATATGAATGCCAGTATTCTCCCACATCCTTACCAACACTGAGTTTTATCAAACATGGTAATTATTGTCAATTTAGTAAAAATGATTTTTTTCTTGATACTGGTTTTGTCAATCTAGTGAATACATTGCATTGTTTTGAGTTTCTTTTATTACGATGAAATTGAATGTTTTCATAATTATTGGTCACTTGTATTTTTTTTTCTGTGAGTCTTTTCTTTGTGATCTTTGCTGATTTGTCAATTTTTCTATGGTGAATGGTAAAAGCTATTCCTATATAAAAGTAGCCTTTGTCATGTGTGCAGCAAATATTTTTTCTTGTTTATCATTTATCTTTTTACTTTGTCTATGACATTTCTTAAAATACAAAAGTATTTCTATATACAGAAGTACTTCATTTATATAGAAAAATATGTATTAGAATCTCTGTTAACTGGAACTCAAGCAACCAGTCAGTGACCTGAGAATGCCAGTTGCTTGAGTTCTGGTTAATGGAGAGTCTATTTACATTTATCCCCATGGGTGCCGGTTAACTGAGAATCTGCTGTACAACTATTTTTTATAACTTTGGAATATATTCATTTTTGTTAGACATTTGATGATCTCTTCTTATTTTGACTTCTGAAACGTGTATAATTCTTACCACATATTTGACACAATTTTGACTGACTTAAATTTTAGTTAACATCTGTGTGTGCGTATGTATTCATCTCTCTAAATAGATTAAAGGCAACTTGAAAGGCTGGAGGAACAAAATCCTTCTTTATATTCTCTACCCCACAGTGCCCAATATCTAGAAAGGGAAAAAATTTAGACCTGGAGAAATTTCAAATGAGAGCACTGCTAAGAACACCATGAGGATCTAGAGAGGTATCGGCCCAAATCGTCAAACTGAGTCAAAGAAGTACCGGTAAGAGTCTGAAGAAGGTATAAATGAGTCCCAACACAAATGCACTCCTCTTTCCCCTTTTGCTTTGAGTGGAGGTACTTCTTAGTTTTCACAATCTTGTCCCTGTTCATCTTCCCATCTCTCTCTTTCTCTTCCTTTTTATATCCTATTATCCTGGCCTTCCAGCTGAGATTCAAATGTGTACCAAGTTAGCTTTTCCCATGGCCTTGGCCTACACTGTTCTTCCCCTTGATTTTCACGTTCTGAGCTCCTTTTTTGTCATTCAGACCTGTAGCAGATTGGACTTTCCAAAGATGGCCACATCAGTACGTGTCCTACAATGTGAAGTTGACGCTCCTCCATCAAGAAGTGAGGTCTGTGTTGCTCCCTGTTGAAACTAGTTGGACTTTTGTCATTGTCTTAATCAGTAGAATATGGCAGAAATGACACTATGTGATTTCCAAAGCTAGATCACAAAAAATAATAAAGCCACCACCTGGCTCACTCTGACCCCCTACATTTTGGGGAAGGGGTCCCATGTAGGTGTGCTGGCCCATAGTCCCAGTTAAGTACTCAGCCCACAGCCAGCCAGCATCTACCACCAGATATGTGACTGAAAAAACCCTGAAATTGTTCCAAGCCCCAGACTTCATGTCTTCCAGACACTGTAAAGAAGAGACAAACTGTCTCTACTGTGCTTTCTCAGAATTTCCTATCCAGAGAATTCATGTGAGCATAATTAATTGCTGTTTTAAGCCACCAAGTTCATGGATAATTCATTATGCAGCCATAGTAATTGGAATAAGACCTCAGCTTAAATGGCCTCAGAGAGGTCTTTCTGACCACCCAGTCTGAAGTTATGATCTGGCTATCTCATCACCTTATTTCTTTATTTATTTAATTTTAGTTCTTTGCACAGCACTCTCTTAGTTTTCATATTTGCTTGATTGGTTGGTTTGCTCATTGTCTGCCTCCCTCCACTAGAAAGTAAATTCTATCTGCACAAGGATCCTATCTGTCTTATCCACTTCAAAGTCCTCAGAACCTTTAATAATGTCTGGCACATAGTAGGTGATCAGTAAATATTTGCTGAATTAATGAATTAATTAATTAACTATTCCCAGGCAGATAGATTCTTCCATTAGACCTCATATTTGCTACTTGATGTAACAAAAACAAACTTTTACTGAGAACTTATTCTGTATTCTTAGAGAATGTGTTCTTGTTTCTTATTCTTGGCTATATGTGTTTCAGAGTGATTTAATGCAAATAAAAGTAAAAATAATTAATAACCAGGAGAAAAATATAATGAGGTTTATTTTAGTTGGGTTTAGAAATGACAGCAACAGGGGAAAATTAAGTAAGGTGAACACTTTGAACACTGAAAAAGAAAAAGGAAAAAAGAGAACTTACCAATCTAAATTCTACCATTGTGATATGACTTTTTATTTCTTTAAAACAGTATAATCCTCCTTATGTACTCAAAGAATGCTACCATATTGGTCAGATAACTCATTAAATGGTCTGGGAGAAGCCAGACCTTTGAAATCTGGTTCTCTTTTTTTTAATTGTTAAATTTATTGGGGTGACATTGGTTAGTAAAAATTATATAGACTTCAGGTGCACAATTCTACATTACACTGTCTACATATTGCATTGTGTGCTAACCACTCAGAGTTAGTTCTCTTTCCATCACCATACATTTACTGCCTCCTTTATCCTTTCCCCCATGCCCCCTTACCCTCAGGTGACCACTAAACTATTGACTGAGTCCATAAGTTTTTGTTTCTTTGTTACTTTTAGTTTTATATTCTACATATAAGTAAAGTCATATGGTTCTTGATATTTTCAGTCTGACTTATTTTGCTTACCATGATGATTTCAAGGTTCATCTATGTTGTCACAAAGAGCTATATTTCATCTTTTCTTATGGCTGAGTAATATTCCATTGTGTACATGTACTACAACCTCTGTGGAAGACAGTATGGTTGTTTTTCAAAATATTAAGAATAGAATTACCGTATGACCCAGCAATCCCTCTTCAGGGTATCTACCCAAAATACTTGAAAACCTTAGTCTGCAAAGATATACATAACCCAGTGTTCATCACAGCACTGTTCACAGGTGGCCAAGGCATGGAAACAACCAAAGTGTCCTTTGATGGATGACTGGATAATGAAATCTGATTCTTTATGGTTGAGAAGAATGTTAAACCAATAACTTTCCCCTCTCCCATACTTATTACCACTCTTTGGCAAAAGGGATTGGTCTAGGTGATCAAACCAATGGAGGAATGAGCAAACCCATAGCATGTAAATAGAATTCAAGATTTTTTGTTTTAAGTTTGAATTTAGTTGCTCTAGAAATTGTTTATGAAATAAGTCTAGTTTAGCCAGTTACCTGGGAAGTTTCTTCCTGAGACAATGATCTATAGGGCATCTAACAATGTCTATTTCCTCCCTTGGACAAGCCCATTTACATATTTATTTCCAAATTCAAATCACCATTGCTATTATATAAAATGTTGGCACCAGTTTAACAGTTCTATTGGCCTTAGAGCAAGGACTAGAATCTCAGAGAAGAGCACAGAACTAGAATATCATTAAAATGCTAGGATGAATATGTATTTGTTAGGTAATCCTTGGGAAAATAAATACCTAAGAACCATGAACTTGCAACTTGCTTGTGCCTATTATAACTTACAGCTTACATTGATGATTTCTCATATGTTCAAAGTTCCTTGGCTAGAAAAAGCATAGGAGATGAGGCATGGCATGTTTGAAGCTAACTATTCCACTGGAATGATAATATAGTGCATAACAAATAATGCTTTCCAGAAGATGCCAGATTAAAATGAGAGGTGCTAAATCCTCTTCTCTTCTCTGCATTTCAACACTTAATATTATTCCAATACCCTTCATTATACACCCACTGGAATACCCGAGTTGATATTATTTTCCAGCATCTATACCTTTTTTTCTGATTTGGCGCCTATTCAATAACTTTCATAATTCTTCTCAATTTAGCTAAAACTCCTCGTGGCCCTCTTGTTAAATGTGAGGTGAGAAAAGTGAAATCAAAGACTATAAAGTAAAATTGTTTACCTCTCTCAATCTTCACCTATTGAGTCAGAAGACAGCTAGGGCACTCAAACCAGGACTATGAGCAATCAGTAGACTAAGTTTTAATAAGACCAAAATTGTGGTCTCAAATCTACACATGGATTAATTTCTCTTACTTATGCAGTATTCCATAGAATATTTCTCTAGTCTTTTTGTGTGACCTTGTTGGAAAGGCAATTAGATAATGAGAATGTGAAGATTAGCTCCAAACCAGCAAATGTCCACTCTACAGCCTTTGGGAATTTGTGTCCCAACTTGTATTTACTAAGATTAGGCCAGGTTTCCATTCTTTGTTGTGAGTTGGATGTCAGATGACCTCTGAATAGGAGTTACTATGCTCAATCATTGGCTTCCTAACCCTGGAACTTGCCTTCCTGCAAGGAGACTAAGCAGGAATTAAATGACAGAAAAACTATTCACAGACTACATTTTCTTCTTTCAAACTTAATGTCCTTATGTGTGTCAATGCTTTGAGCCCAACCATCCCTGAATATTTTTTAACTTTCTTTTCCAGTTCTTCTGCCCACTCTATTTTTGCAGCATAATTATTAGGAAAAAGTTTATTCCAGGAACAATCAGAAAATAACTCAAACCTAATCAGTGGAATAACCACAATCATCATCATTATCATAATCATCATCATCATCATCATCATCATCATCATTATTCTTATAAAGAAGGTAGCAAAAGTCAACCTGGTTAAAAGAATAGATTCCAGCAAGCTTAAATGCTGAAGAGTTCCCTCTGTGTTAAATTCAAACTGAAAAGTCTACATTCTCTTTATTCCTTTTACCAAACACCATATCCTATTCAAGGAAAGCTTTCAGAAACTTTTTTTGGAACACCTTAAATGGCAAATTGAAACTCAAGTGATTCTGACACAACAGTAATTTTGATGAGGTAACTGCCAATGAATAAGCCATATGGATGAAATTCTTCCTGAAGGGCATGTGGGTGTGTTTAAGAGTAGAGTACTTGGGACAAAACACATTTTAAGCTTTTGGAAACCCATATATTCACAAAATCATTGGATGCTTTTTGGGGGGTTAAAGGGTGGGGTGGTGGTGGTGGTGGTGGTTTGTTTTTTTTACTGATTCCAAATTTGGCCTATTTCAAGGACAAAGAAATCCTGGTCTTTTCTAAGTACCTTTCCTCCTTGTTTCTATACGAGTATACTCTTTCCTATTCTTAGATGAAGGAAATGTCCAATTTCAGAAACCTGGAGCTTATTCACACACTCAGGTCTATAAGCAAAGCAGCAGGCTGGAAGGAAGAAACCCTAAAATTCAGTTCCAGTGATGTTGGGCTACCCTGTTCAACCCATCATTGCTCTAGGATATTTTATAGCCATGCTATTCTACTGATTACATGGAGCGTAGGGTCAAGTCTTTTTTCATGAGCTGCTAGTAAGCCAAGTTTCCCCAATCCCAAAATGTAGCCTGGCACTGAATTTTGATTTTAAGTGCAGGAATCTATAGCTGTCCTCATTAGCCTTCATCGTGTTGGTTTTGATTCACTGTTTTAGCCTATTATTTTGAATCCTAATTCAGTCAACACTCAGGGGGATTTACATTACACAACGGGCCTAAGCAGTCTGCTGAGCTCCTATCAGTGGTCTTTGAGACAAGGCTCAGAATCCTTCTCAAACAGAACTCCAACTCCCGTGACCTATCAGTCTTGAGTTGTTGGCATTTGAGATTAAATCTGTTCCCTGTGCCTGCTTTGGATGTTCCCTTTTCTTGTCATTACAGTTAGTCACAAGAGGGCAGTAAGAATTACTACCTTTAATACCTACATATCTGTTGAGCTAGATTTATTTTAGAATTTCTGTTCATAACAAGCATATCCAAGTCATCTGAAAGCTGTGGGCAAAACTGGGGGCATATGTGTGAGTGCCTAGACTCATCTTCCCCCAGGTTCTTGTCCTTTCCACATCACCACTCACTGACCCGTTGCTCATAGGAAAAACAGTGGTAACCTATTTTCCCCATATTTTGACTGATTAAACCAAAGCAGATCATGAATTTATGCAGTTACACAGAAAAAAGGAAATGCAATAGAACATTAACCATGGTGGCTGTTGATATCAGGCTAGGTGGCAAGTATTTTCTTAGTAACAGATTAAGTAGACCAAAAGCAAAAGAGTATGACTTCATCCATTTTTTATCCCAGCCAAGGGTCTCATCCAAAAATGTATTAACAATACCCGTGAGATAGCTCTTGCTTTCTTATGTTTCAATATCAAATTAATATTGCTCATCTTGGCTAAGTATTTATATATAGACTATAAATTTAGTAAAGGCAGGGGTTTGACGTATTCACCTCCACAATCCTAGTGCTGAGCATGGTACCTAGCATATATTAGATACTTAATAATTATTTAATGAATGAATAAATATGAGATTATAAAGTTATTCTCTATTGTCTTCTCCTGAGAAGTAGTAAGTTCTTCCTCTCCCTTAGTTTTGACATAAAAGCAATTTGAATGAAAATGAACAAGTTGTTATATTTATCAAACTTGATTTTCTGAATTTGGCAAATCACAAGAATTTACTTTGAAAGTGAAAATGGAAGTAACTGATTTCCAACTTCTCTCCCATCTTTCCTCACTCTTAACTATAAAACACAACATATACACTCATGCATGCACATGCAGGCACACACAGTAATAATGGAGGCAGTTCAAAGAACATATTAAAGTATTTTGTTCAGTAACAGAAATGGATTTGCAGATGGAGCTATCCACACTGTCGTATCCAAGAATATTTTTTGCTAAATGGCTGGTATCAGTTAGGCCAGCCAGTCAGTTCTGGAATCAAGAGGAGCAAAGTGGCTCCCATAAAAATAAAATCCTCAGATTAATCTTGCTTGCCTGGATACCAATCCAGCTAACCATCCACGAACAATCACAGAACCTTCAGCATTCATCCAAAACAAACAAATCAGAGCCCGATTCCAAAAGGAAGAAGAGGAGAAAATGAAATATTTCTGTCCCATTTACCTCTCAAACAAAAGACAAAATGTAAGGTAGGATGTAATAGCAAAAGCAGGGGCTTGGTAAAATCACAGTAGCTAAGTCACTTTGGGTACAAAGTGTATACTTTTGAGTGTACCTGGTGCTTTCAAATCGGGACATTATAATAACTGAAAATTACAGGGCACTGATGAAGCCTCGTAGTTAAGAGCACAGCCTTTGAAGTTATGCAGACCTGAGTTTGAGTTCCTATTATGTTGCTTTCTTCCTGTGTCCTTGAGAACAATGATTTAATCTCTGTGTGCCTCAATTTCCTCAGCTGTAAAGAGGTTACTAAGAGTTTTTATTTCACAGAATTGTTGTAAAAATTAAGTGACATAACCCATGTAAAGTACTCCCAAAGCACCTGGCACAGAGAAGCACTTAACAAATATTTACTATTATAGTCATGATTCTTATATTAATCTCAGAAAAATTAATTTGGCAGGAAGGTGAATGGATTGACTGGAAATAGCACAGGAGTGTTGAATCACCAAGAACACAGCCTTTCTGAGAAATTAGCCAACCAGCAGGCCCAATTGCTATGACAATTCATTTGGAATGAAACAAAGGCAAATATATGCCATTGTGAGAACCAGGATAGGGACCTGCTAATGAGGACTGAGACAGTGATTTGAGAGGGGAAAAAAAGTCAATACAGTGTGCTATGGACAGAATACCTGACCAGTGGTCCCAGACAAAAGCATACCCTGAAACTCTTCATCCAAACGCTAAATCAACGCCCTGAGAAGTTAAATCAGTCCTATCCCGTGCCTGCCCTTTGGTAGTCAACAAAATGGTGCTTGGGGAGGTAGACACTCTACTTGGGAAGTGACTAAGACCTTTTCTAGGACATTTTGGGAGGGAGGGTCATGAGGTACTCTGCGCTAGAGAGTCTGGAGGGTGCCTGAGATTGGGTGTCCGAAGTAAAGGTGCGTCCAGGGGCAGCTCACGCTCCACACAGGTCTATGTTTCAATATTCTTTCACTTGAGATCCCACAGACACTAAGGTGGACAAGCCCTGGCCTCATGGAGCTCACAGCTCAGTGAGAGGGTGACCGATGGGTGTGACAGGATATGGGCAGGGTGCTTGTGGAGCTCAAGAAAGAAACATATAACCAGTTTTGAGGGTGAAGGCTGCTTCTTGGAGAAAATCTGTTGGATGGAACAGGAGAAATGAATAGGGTCAGAAAGGCAATCGGGGTCAGCATGGGAAAGGAAGAAAGGGGAAAGAACATGGGCCAGGGTCCAGAGGAGGGAGCATGTGGCATATTAGAGGGATTTAAAACTTGTCTGAGGGGAAGCCAGGATGGCTCAGTGGGTTAAGCGCTCACTTTGCAGTGCGGGAGACCAAGGATCAAATCCCGGCCCCAGCCCGTCCGGACCCATGTGCTGAACTGGGGAGTTCCCCCAGTTCGGTTCTCTCCCTCTCTCTCTCTCTCTCTCTCTCTCTCTCTGTCAAAAACAATAAAATAAAACAAAAAAAATGTGTCTGTGCAGCTATAGCAGAGAGCACATTCATTTTTGTGATGGACAGCCAACATTAATTTGCACGTATTCTGTGCCAGGCCCTATAACAAGCTGACCCATTAGGAGTATTAGCTCATTAAATCTGCACAGCAATCCTATGAGCTGGGCTATTGTTCACCTCATTTTACTAATGGGGAAATGGTGATTTGAGATATACGACCTGAACCAAAGGTCTCTGACATCCTCCAAGTGAGCTGGGATTTTTACATGGGCAGTCTGGCTCAAGCACTCACACCCTTAGCCACTCTGAACCTCTGCAAAAGCATGGGGTGTAAACACAGGAGGTTATAAAGTGCTTCTGTGTAGATGTTTATATCCATGGTTTGCCTAAAGTGAAACTGAATTAATCTGTCCAGAAACGATAATCTCTCTAAATATGCTTCTGAGTAATAGGAAGTATGACCACAAGTGTTTACTTCTACACATTCTTTACATGGTTTTTACCTCTATAGACTCCCAACTCTTTCTAAGTCTTGATTGAGACTATTCTGAAATCCTTTGGATAAAAAAAGACCTCATCTGAGAGGACTCAGGCAAAGTTTCTGAGTGTGCCTGAGGCTGCAATTCTATCCAAGTACCAGGAGAAGGAAGCTTTTTACTTAAACTTTGAGCTTCCAGATATCAATTTGAGAAAGAAGAAAAGTCACTATGTAAATATAAGCTTTCCTGTACACAATAGCCAACCAGAATATTGGCCACTTTGCAATCCTACACACCTAGCGCAGTACCCTGCACACAGTAAATGATTGAAGAAATATTGGGAATGAATAGATAAGAACATGACTGTATCAATGCAAGAAACTTGTGTTCCTTGTTTCTTGGCTTTCTCCTTAACATGGGATATGATAATAGAAGGAGAAACATCTCTGACTGGGGTCAGAGGTTATGAAAACAGATACAGCTTCTGTGAACACTAAAATAATACTATCTTGAAGAGATTTTTGCACCCCCACAATTCATAGCAGCGTTATTCCCAATCGCCCAACGGTGAAAGCAACCCAAGTGTTTATCAATGGATGAATGAGCAAACCAAATGTCATACATACAGTGGAATATTATCTAGCCTCAAAAAAAATTTCTGACACATGCTACATGTATGATGAACCTTGAGGACATTATGCTATGTGAAATAAGCCAGCCAGAAAAAGACAAATACTATATGCTTCCACTTATGTGAGCACCTGACATACACAAATTCATAGATAGAAAGCAGGATGGTGGTGCCAGCCCCTGAGGGAGAGAAGAGAACATGGAGTTTGTATTTAATGGGTACAGTTACCGTTTTGCAAGATGAAAAGAGTTCTGGAGATGGATGGTGGTGATGTTTGCATCACAATGTGAATGTACTTAATGCCGTTTAAACTATACACTTAAAAATAGTTAAGGTGGCAAATTTTATGTGTATTTTACTGCAGTTTAAAGTGTTTTTAATTAAAGGTAAAATAAAAATATTTTCAGACAAAAGTAATATAAACTAGTACACTATAAGTATTAGCATATGACATTAATTATTATATAGAGCGTATACTTTGTGTAATATATAACTATACTATAATAATTAGTATCATAGCTAACATCTACTTTGCACACTCTATTGTAATGATAATCTAACAATAATTATAATTGCTCTAATAGCTGAAATCTATTGAGCAGTCCACTTGTCTGGCCCTAAGTGAAATGCAGTCCAGCATCTCTCAAACTTCAATATGCACACAAATCACGGAGAGTTTGTTAGAAGGCTGGACTGCACTTTGCTCCCTGGAAGGCAGGCCACACGGATGCAGCATTAAGCCACACAGACACGGTCCTGCCTCTCAACAGACTCCACACTGCGGGGTTGGGGAGACAGACAGACCACAGATCAGGAAAGGATTACAAAAGTGCTAAACCTGTGGAGCTTCTCAAGATGTAGTTTCCTTGCCTCCCCTTCACCCAGATTTACTGCTCTGAGTCTCTGGGGACAGGTCTTGGGAATCTGTATTCAATAAGGCGATTCCAATTCTCTCTCAAGTTTAAGGGCCCAGCCCTCCCTGCTAAGGCTCAGAGAGGAATTGGAGAAGGGGACACCAGCATCTTTCCTACTTTTCTTAAGGCCCTAGTCCTTAGGGCCAGACAGGTGGACTGCAAGAAACCTCTCCAAGAGGCTTGCCAACTGACAACCAGAAGCTGAGGAATTGAATTTGGCTCCTCTCTGAGCATTAATTTAGAACACTGAATCTCAGAGATCCATGTGATGCTACTTAATATAGCACACAAGGCTACAGTCACTTACAATTGACCCTGGGGGTATTGACTGGTCCCTATGGAAACGGTTCCTGCTTCAGCCTGCCTTTACCAATGTGCTGCATGGCGAAGGACATTGCCCCAGCACTCTTGGGACAGGTTTAACATGACAGCAGCAGCCAAGCCCTAGGCGGACACTAATCAATGCCCTGAGCACATGTCAGCTGGGAACCAATTCTCATCTGAGACACTGGCCAAATGCCTGACTCCTAAGGAGTGTCTTCCACAAATCATTTATTAGCAACGCTGCCACTCTTCCATCACCAACAGCTGCTAGCCCACCTCCCTGCAAGGAACTAGGGGAAGACAGACGGGCAAATTGTTTCCAAGACTTTGAAAAGACAAGATCAAAAGAACCAAGAGGAAAGGAAGAAGACAGATAACTTGCCTTTTTCCAAATTGTATTAAGAGTCATAACTAATATGCAGAAGTAGTTACTACATGCTAGGCACTGCACTAAGGAATCAACATGTCTCATTTACTTCTTCCAACAGCTCTGTGAAGTCAGTATTATTTTAATTATCTCATTTGACATAGATGTATAACACTGTCACCTCACAGGAAAAGAGAAAGGGGGAGGGGAAGGAAGAAAAAATAGGAGAGAGAGAGAGGAAAGGAGGCAGAGAAGAAGGAAGTGGGGGGAAAGGGACAGGGTTCTCAGCTTTTTTCTGGGGTAGAAGGAAAAATGACTACAAACAATTGAGAGCAGAAGAAATTTCTCTGAGGATCAGGAATAATATGAATGGAAACTGACTTTTAACCTAAATTTGGAACAATGGAAATACTCAAGAGATTAACTTGTTTCATGTTGTGTAAACTCAGACAAAAATAAGTTGGCTGAATTTTAACCATCCCCAATTAATACACACACACACAGTATTTGTTTTTCTAATTATGACTTCTTGGGAATGAATGGAAAGTTTGGCAATCAGATTAACTGTAGCTTACAATAAAATACCACTAAATGGGTGTTCTAGAAGCCCTTTGTTTCTTATTCTTTGGGACAGACTGTCAAGAGTTTAATGAAAATAATATGTTGGTATTTAGAGCTCTCATAACCAGAAACTAGAGCCTCCCCAACACTAACTGGAAGTAACTCAAGTTCTTTGAGCACATGGGATGTCAGGCACTAGGCTACATGCTATACGTGCACTGTCCCGCTGCCTCCTCTCTCAACCCTACAACAAACATAAAATTAATGTTTCCATTGTACAGATGTGGTCACTGAGGCTCAATGAGGTTATGTAAATCGACTAAATGGTAAGTGAAGGAGCTTGAATGGGTACCCAGGTCATTGTACTCCAGTGCCCACCTCTTAAACACTAAGCTATAATAATACTGACACACACACACACACAATTCTTTCTTTAAATTAGCCAAATTGGCTGCTTGACATTCTGTGGAAATACAAAACTGTAGTCTGGGCTAATTATTTTTACTGGTTTTACAGACAGTGCCTCAGAAAGACATCATCCTTCCCTTATCTGAGGGTTTTGACCTCCACCCAGGACTCGGAGGGAGTGCCTGTGATTCTATAATGCTCTGAAGGGGTCATTGTGCTGCCCGGTCATTCAAGCTTCTCTCCCCAGCCTCATGGGAACTGCACATTTCCCACACTGGTCCATTGGGTGTGGCAGATTGCTCCATAGGGCTCATGCATTCATTCATTCAATAGATTTTAACCAACTGACTACCATGTGCCAAGTAATACCATGCTGGGCACTTCACGTGCTATAACTCTTTAATCCTCAAAAAAGCCCTGTGAGGTAGGTGTCCTTATTACCCCCATTTTATAAATAGGAAAATAAAGTTTCACAGGTGGTAGCTAGAGCTGGGGTCCTAACCAAGTCTGTCTGTTGAGTCTGGAGTTTGCCTCTCTTGAGCGCTAGGCAATAATGAGCATCAGAAGATAGATGCGGTACCCACCCTGGAGACGCTGTCACACCAACAGAGGAGATGTAGTTAAGCCACTAATTACCCAATTAATTATTTTATTGCCATTATGGAAAGTACTGCATAATTGAAGTAGAGAGCCCTGTGTCTGTGTTGAACAGGAGGAACTGACCTGGGAGGTCAGGAAATCTTCCCTGAGAAAGTGATGATTCAGTTGAGAACTGAAGTGAGTAGGAGTTAACTGGAAGAGGAGAAAAGGGGAAAGCATTTCAGATAGAGAGGAATAGAATATTTGAAAACATTGATGTATTAAGAAACGTTGGTATATTAGAGGTAGAAAGTGACAGAAGGTGCAGATTCTGTTGAAACAACCATCTACTGTCCTCAACCCTTCTCTCACCCCTGCTTGTGTCATTCTCTCTACCAAGAGAGGAACTAGCCTCAGGTTAAATCCACCCACTATCAAATTCCTCACTGAATGCCCAGTGTTGCTTAAGAGATGCTCAACACATCACTGATAAATGAATGAACAAGTGACGAATGCATGAAAACTGTTAGGTCCAGTGTCCAAGGGAGGGAGATAAATTCATAATGTTATTTTTTCGTATCATACAGATATGTCTTGAAGCTGATTTTTTTAATATTTAGCTGTAATTTTTTAATTATATGAATTAATGAGGAAAGAATGGTCATTTCAACAAATGAAGCGAGAAAAGTAGACATCAACATGCAAAGAAATGAAGTCAGACCCTTTACATTATACACAAAATTAACTCAAAAGGTATTATAAACTTAAAGAAATAAAACTCTTAGAAGGAAACATAGGTGTAAACCTTTGTGATGTTAGAATAGGAAACAGTTTCTTATCTATGGCACCTATAGCAAAAGTAAACAAATTGAGGTTCATCAAAATTAAAAACGTTTATACCTCAAAGGACACTATCAAAATACTGAAAAAACAACCCTCAGAATGAAAGAAAATATTAGCAAATCATATATTCCTGACAAGAGACTTGTATCCAGAATATATAAAGAACTTTTACAACTCAATAATTTAAATAATAATAACCCAATTTTAAAGTGGGCAAAGAATTTAAATACACATTTCTCCAAAGAAGATACGTGGATGGCCAATAAGCACATCGTTAGTTATTAAGGACAAGAAAATCAAAATTCCAGTGAGATACTACTTCATACTCATCAAGATGGCTATAATAAAAAAGACAGATAATAACAAATGTGCAAGGTTGCAGAGACGGGAACATATATTGCTGGTGGGAATGTAAAATGGTATACCCACATTGGAAAACAATTTGAAAGTTCCTCAAAATGGTAAACATAGAGCTACCATATGACCCAGCAATTCAACTACAATGTATCTACCTAAGAGAAATGTAAACATGTATCTATTAATGCATAAAAACTTGTACGCTCAATGCGCATAGAAGCATGGTTCATAATAGCCAAAAGTGGAAACAACCTAAATGTCCATCAACTGATGAATGAATAAATAAAGTTTATTATATCCATATAAAGACATATTATACAAGAGCTATCCAGAAAAAAAAAAACAAAACAGCCATTGTCAATATAGCAAGAATGGTTACATGACTGGACACTTTGCAGACAGCCCTCATATACTAAATAAAAGAAATGATGTGCTGATACATCCTACAACATTGATGCAACTTGAAACCATGCTAAGTGAAAGAGGCAAATCATTAAAGACTATAGCTCTCTATGAATTTGCCTCTTCTGGACAGTTCCATTTATGTGAACTATTCAAAATGGGCAAATCCACAAAGATAGAAACTAGATTTGTGGTTTCCTGATGTTGGGACAGGATTGGGGAATAGGGATAGGGAGTGGCTGCTGAGTAGGAGGTATCTTTTTCAGGTGATGAAAATGTTCTAAAGTTGATTATGGCAATGGTTGTGCAACTCTGTGAATAGACGAACAACCATTGAATTATATACTTTAAATGGGTGAATTTTATTATGGGAGTTATACTTCAATTAAGGTGTTAAAAAGAACTTCTATGAATTAGAACTAGTGTCACAACCCTAGAATTTACTACAACTGTATTTTCTTCTTTTCATTTTTTACCCTCAGCTCCTGAGGAAAGGCTGTGATATGCAGTGTCTTTTCACATCTTCCCTTCCCATAAAAAGCGCTACTTCTAAGACAGACTTAGTGGGAATAAAGATTGGTCAGGTCTTCTAAGCATTCTACAGCGTGCCCAGTCATAGGCATCTTCTTCTTACAGAACCCAAAGCCTATAGACTCCTAAATTATTCAAAGAAAATTAAAATGTTTTTTTCCCTTTTTAAGTCTTCCTCCCACCATAGTCAATTTAAAAAGTCTGTGACCAGAATACTCCAAATAATTTCTTTTTCCTAAGTCCAAGCTAAGCAAAACAGCAAAACCAACAATAATAAAACCAGCCCATTCCCCAGGAATTCTAGTTATGTGATTTTTTTTTTTGATAGTTGCAGCAGTATCTTTTAAGCAGACTGGCTGCAGTGTGAGGAATGTAGTTTACATAGAAGTCATTTTCTTAGAAGCATCGCTGAACAATAGGCTATTGAGCAAGAGTGTAAATTTTCCATCTATGGACATCTTTTCTTTTCTTTCTTTCTCTCTTTTTTTAGTTTCTTTAAAGATTTTTATCTGTGAACTCCAAACAACAGTATGTTTAGTCTTCCCATAAGCAAGAAAGCAAACTCAATTTCTTTTAATCCCCTCTATTTCTATAATATTTAATGGTTTCCCTCCAACTCTATCAGCCCTTGTCATCCCTCCCCTGTTTTACTGTTGTTCATTTTTAGCTTAATAACCACCTCATTCTATGCATCATCTATCTGAAAATTTCAGGGAATAGCCATGTAAGAGAAATGTGCTCTCTGAATTAGGAACAGTACATTATGTGTATACTTTTATATTACGTTCCATTTGTGCCACTCCAATAGCATTGGCGGAGCTCAGTGGCAAAGTGAAACAACTGTGATGTTTTCCATTTGGAAAGGATGGCTTATTTAGAAGGTACATAATAGCATTTATTTTCTTTACCATTAAACATAGTTTTGTGTCTTTGCCTCTCAAACCAGTTCTAGGTATCAGCCTACTGAGTTTGAGCCATTCATCACGACCAAGACGATTATAACTTGAACGCTTTCAT
Source organism: Craseonycteris thonglongyai (assembly GCA_004027555.1). Classification (NCBI taxonomy): domain Eukaryota; kingdom Metazoa; phylum Chordata; class Mammalia; order Chiroptera; family Craseonycteridae; genus Craseonycteris; species Craseonycteris thonglongyai. The sequence goes on along the minus strand of PVKE010002615.1, from coordinate 28,441 downwards.
TTTATTTAAAGGAAAAAGAAAAAAGGCTCTTCTTAACCCTGAAGAACTGATCAACTTACCAGAAAAGCTCTGTCTTCAAGTTTTACATAACTACTATGCTGTTTTTAGTACCAATTACCCTCTCTGGCAGAGAGTAATAGCAACAGCTAATATTTGTTCAACTCTTACAATGGCCTCTTTCAAAGAGATATAGATACAGGTATGAATATGGATGTAGATATGAACAATCAATTTACTTACCCCCAACAACAACCCTATGAGACAGGTACTGTGATTATCTCTATGTTACAGATGAGGAAATTGCAATACAGAGAGTTTATATAACTTGCCCAGGATCACACAAGTGCTAAGCTGCAGAATTGAGATTTAAACCCAGGATTTTGGCTCCCAAGTCACAATTCTATGTTGCCTAGTAGCAGGAGCTTAATAAACCTCATGGAGTGAACCAGTAGAGGATACAGAGCAACAAAATAAGTCTATGACAGCAAAATTCCATCTACTCATCTCCACCCATCTTTTTCAGACATATGCCCTCCAGGAAGTCTCCCTAGATTACTAGAACAGAAAGGACATTGTTCTTTCCTCCCTCCTCCCTGCTCTTTCACCTCCTTCCTAGTCATGGAGAGGCCTTTACAGGAGATGTGTTTATAAGAGAAATGTGTATTTGTGAAGCAAACCAGTTCCTAGGAACTCAGATGTCAGTGTGCGAATCCACAAGGTAAATCTATGGGTTGACTCACTGTGACCATGGGCACAAATAACAGAAGGATTCTGGTCAAGCAGAGATGGGTGGGGAAAAAAATTCTGCAGGCACCCAGAGTTCTGACCCTGGGTTTTAATTTTAGCTGTCCCTAGGGTTCGCATGAGACCAAGACGGTTTGATGAAAACTGGACTTCATTAACTTGATTTGAAACCCTCTCTTTGGGTCCTTACTCATTAACCCGACAAATTAACCAGGTTGCTCATTCTCAGTTTCCAAACAAGAAGTCAATATTCCGAGTCAAAAACTTGGGGTGCATCTAAAATCTTGTCAGACAGGCAGCGCTCTGTTCACTGAACACGTCATAGCAGCCTTGGTCATTTATTCAGAAGCGTCAGTAGGTAAATAGCAGCTGAAGGTCCTGACAGAATGGCTGCGCCAACACTTAAACACAAAAGTGGAGAGAAGTTAAACTGGGGTAACTGAGATCACATGAAAGGAACAAAAGCCCAGGAACCTACCTCACCTGTTCAGAAAGTTCAGCTTAGGCTGGTTTGGAGCCACGTGCTGAAGGTACTGAGTATGCTGCTTTGCATACCCGATCTCATGTAATCTTCGCAGCAGTCCTACGAGGTTATTTCATGATCCTCAGTAAAGAGGAAGGAAAGTAGAGGCAAGATAGGCAGGATTGAGCCCAGGTCTTTTGAGCTCGAAGGCCCTTATTTTAGACATCACAACTCTCCTATCTCAGCATACAACTGAGCATAAAGACAGAACCTTTGCAATAAATACCTCTGTGGAACCAACTGCACTCATTTCAACAATCTCCTCAGCAGGATTTTATAGGCAGTGGAAACTCAGGGTTCCAAACATATGTCTCTCAAAGGCCACATTTTCATGCAAACTTGAAAGAAAGATGCCAGTTGCAAAAGGATCCATACAGGATAACACTTATATAAACTATAAAAACATGCAAGCTAATGCTGTAAGTTTGCTTATGTATCTAATGAAAGTGTAAAAATATATGGATGTGGTTTTAACCATTTGCGTCTAGAGAGTAGAGTATGATCATGTAGTGATAACCGCAGACTGAAACATATACGGTATATAGTCCATACTTGGGAGTTTGTGTTATTTTTCTGTACTCATTTGTCTATGTCTTGAATATTTTATAATACCTTTTTTTTAATTTTGAACTGAATTGGGGGCCACACTGTGTTCAGGAAGCACACCCCAGTTCAGCATGTGGGTCCGCCTGGGCCGGAGCTGGGATTCGATCCTTGGTCCTCGGGGCTTCAAAGCGAGCACTTAACCCGCTGAGCCATCCCGGCTTTCCCTAATACCTTTTTTTAAAAGAAAATAAACAAGGCAGACATTAATTCCACAAACACCAACTATGGGTGGGTGACATGCCAGGAGGCATTGTGCTAGGTGTTATAATAATATAATGGTCACAGACCCTCTAATCTTGCAGAGAATATAGAAGAAGCAGGTTGAGTGTTAGGAGAAACAAGTGGCAATGGAAGCTTGTGACAAGGATACCTAATATAGTTCTGATGATCCAGGGAAGTGTCCAAGAGAAAATGAAGCTTAAGCTGAGGCTGAAGAGTGAAAGCTTGGATGAACAGGAAAGGGAAGAATAGCCCAGATTAATTGTATTCAGAATGTGCATGTCTAAAATGAAACATTGGAGCAAGCAAGAGAGAGAGAGAAAGGTATGAGATAAGGCTGAGCAATGAGGTAGGAGCATCTGCAGGACCTCTCATTCATCTCTCACTGACATTTTAACCTGGTGGAGCACCATTGAGGTGCCTGGCATGGGCTATGCGCTGGCAAGCACCAAGTGGAGGTGAGGGACGAAGGGGAGGGCAGCAGAGTATTCTAAACTGTTTTAGTGACATCACCCTCTTGCTAGATCCAAAACTGGTCCCAGATCCTATTCTAACACGGAAGCAATTTTAGCAGAGGAGGGAAGGGAGCGAGTGATGGGGCGGCAGAACTGAGCCTGTGAGCCGCTAGGGCTTCCCCGTCCCATCCCCCTTCCTATGAAGGAATTGCTCTGGCAGATTTCCACATCGTAGGTATTTTACCATTTGTCATAGGCGAGTTACACAACTCGGTTAGTGATTAAATTACCAACAGGGCTGCTATTTGAGTAGGGAAGGTTCAAGGTTGTTGCTTGCTCCTGTACTTCGGTTTAAAGGGAATTGAATTAATTCTTTCTTAATCTCCTTGGTTAGAAGAAGGAAACATAACAATCATGTCCGATCTCCAGTAGACAGTGTAAAAAGCAGCCTTCAAACTCATTCATCAACTGCCAGGGTCCCTGTGTCTAACCTTGGCCCCGTGTTTAGATTTATAAAGTGTGAGATCATTGTCAGTTTCATTTATCTCTGTTATTAAATTTACTGGGCCTCTTGCAAATGATATTATATCTTCTTATCTAATTCAAATAAATGTCTTACTCATGGCTAGAATGTTGATGGTGAAATCTCATTGTTAGCTCTGTAATTGAGATCATCTCATTGTTTTGTTTTCCTAATAGAATCTTGAATTCATGGCTCATGCCTGAGATTCCACACAGTTTCACCAGACTTTTCTTGAAGCTGCTTCTCTCCTGAACATTCTCTGTGTCTCAGTGTTTCTGCAGGATGGGACATTCTCACCTTCTTCTTTAATTAGAATTTATCTTGGTCTGTTTATCTTATGCAAAATAATCGCTCAATTTGACATTTTCGTCATTTCCATTAATTATAACTCAATATACTGATGGTGTAGTAGCTAAAGACACAGGCTTTAGAATAAGTCCTGAGTTTGAATTCCAGCTCTGGGACCTGATGGTGACTTAACCTCAGTTTCCTCCTCTGTAAAATGAGGAATAATCATAGGTACCCTACCAAGGTATTGTGTAAATTAAAGGAGACTATTTTCAGTGCATTGCCTGGGCTGGGTAGCTTATAGCCATCGTTCAGATTTTAGCCAAATAGAATTAGACACTGTCCTCTGTAGTCAACTTGACTAGAAATACAGTTTATCATTTAAAATTTGAACCCACCTTCTGAATTGTGATTTGTGAAGGGCTTGGCTTTTTGCTTTGTACCATCCTGTACTTAGAGCCTTTGTATCTGAATCACTAGTGTTTCCTGTATCATCTACACAAACCGGCGTCGGCATTCATTTTGATTGACGTGGTTCCATCTTCCCGATGACTGTCCTCACTGCCAGAGGTGGGCCACTGGGACTGGAGGAGACATTAGACTGCCCTTCAGCGCCTGCTCAGGTGACTTTCCCAAAACAGAGCATTTGAGGCTCTCACCCACAGCAGCCAGGCTGCCTGGTAACCAAGAGCAACAGCCGGCCGGCCTGAGGCAGCCAAGATAATAGAATGAGATTATCACCCACAGTCCGCCTGCAACAACCTTGGCTGCCACCCCACGCCCCGTGCACTGTCTCATATTTGGGGCTTTATCCATACTCTAACCTCTGCCTAAAACAATCTTCCTTATACTTCTTCCTCAGACTAATTCCTACTCGCTTATCAAGTCTCAGCTTGTAAGTCACCTTTTCCGAGAACCTGTGACTCCACGGCCTATGCACCCACCATGGCATTCGCTAACTATCGCTCGTACATGTGGGCAGTTCTCATTTTGCACAGTATGCATGATCTCCAATTACCGCGATTTTAGTTATATAACATCAGCCCTCCAACAACATAGGTCAGACTTCAGTTACCATGACATATGAACTGTGAGTCATTGCAGCATGTAGAAACTTCACTGCTTGCTTTTAAGTCCACAAATCACTTCATTAAAAAATATAAAAAATTGGGGAAGCCGGGATGGCTCAGTGGGTTAAGCGCTCACTTTGTAGCCCTGGGGACCAAGGATCGAGTCCTGGACCCAGACTGTGCAGAACCATGAGCTGAACTGGGGAGTGCCCCCCGTTCTGTTCTTACTGGGGCGAGACCCCGGCCCAGTTCCTGCCCTGTGCAGCCCCGCCCACCTGTGGAATGAAACTATGTGGAAAAACCAATGATGTGCAACTGTGGAGACTGTTCTGGGTCCTCCCCATTCTCTCTGTCTCTGTATCTCTATCTCTCTCTCTATCTCTATCTCTCTCTCTATCTCTGTCAAAAACAATAAAAATAAATCTTTTATAAACATAAATAAATAAATAATAAAAAATTGAAAAAACAATTTCCATCATGATAGGTAACAAATTATATCACTTCTTCCAAAGTCTATTGCTGATTGGTTACCATACATTTGTTATCCAGTTTCCACAAAGACAGCAAAGTGTGTAATTGTGTTGCTTCCTTGTCTCCCAGGGATAAACCACATGACATTTTACAAATATGGATAATAAAATGAAGGACTTGGCCAGAAAAGATGAAAGTGCAGCAGAGGTCAAGTTCAAACTGAATGTAAATAGAGTTATAGAACAAATAGGTGACAGTGAGATGCTGACATCTTTTCCATTGGGTACACTCTGATTATGCAGCCAGAGGGACTTAGCGAAGGCAATTTATTGACATCCATGAACAAAGTGGTCATAAAAAAAGGATGATGACATCCTAGAAAAAGTGATGCTGGCAAACAATGTGACATTAAAGGCACTCCCAGAGGTACTTCACATTGACATAGAAAGAGCAAAGGATAGCATGCTAGTCACGGATCCAGATTTAGAAAGGAGAACAATAATTTGCTAAGATATACAAGAGATGTTTGCTCCGAGTTGTTACATGATGGGAAGAGAAGGCAGGCACTGTACAAAAGACTCTTGATAAGATTTTCACACTAATTTTCCATGTGGCTAATGTTTTAAATGACCATGTTCTAAATAAATAATCTTACTAAATTTTTTTCATGTCCCTACACACTTTTGCCCAACAGTAAGAAACCTTTTAAAGGCCATGGAACAATCAGTTTTTCCCATTGATTTGGATGGTCAGCTCACATGATAAATTTGCTGGTCCTGCACTACTGTGCAAAGTAAGAACTGCTACATTGTACTTAGTTACTATATACACTCACACAGATATAATTTTAAAGTTGGATGAATGACCAAGTGTGAGTGAGTAAGTGAGTGACTGACTGAATGAATGAATGAAGTCTAAGAGGGATTCACATATAGAAGATTCTAGGGTAAAAGTGGATATTCTCTCCCTTCCTCACCAGTGTGATTTGTCAAAGTTCTTCCCCCATCTGGATGCTTAGCCACTATTCCAAGCAGTAAATCGTCTCTGTGCTCAAATTAACTCTGTAACCCTAATAACAGCCCTGAAACCAGGGGCCAGCTCCCCAGCCAGCAGGTTAGCCCAGCAACTGCCTCAGTCTGGAGGTGGATTTATGACTCAGATATTCCCAGTCTTACACTATGGTCATGAGGCATAGGGATATCTTAACTAAATGAAATTTACTGTTATAATATAAACGCTGAGCTGGCCAATAACTTTTACATCCTCTCCTCGCACATCTTTACTAGAACTGTTAATAAATATCCCAATTTTACACTCATTTTTTTCCACACTGCAGACTCACAAAGTGGCCAAGATGTCAACATCGCCGTGACAGCCTTTCCAACTCCATAACTGTAATCCCAAAGCAATTGAACACCTAACTCTTCTGGTATTTTCTCAGTACTTTTATCATTATAGTTCTGTTGGAAATGCAATTGGGAAGAGACAGCTTTTAAAAAGGGTAACATTCCCACAGTATTTTGGATGTCAATGGGCGATCTCATTAAGACATTTCCAGGAAAGACCACAAACCAACTTATTTATGTTGCTTTTTCTCCTGGGATTCTTCTCTAAGGATGTTTTTAAAAATTGAATTAATCTCCTTCCAAAGGCCCTTAAGAATTCTTTACTTCATGGACATGTTGAAAATTTCTTTCTAATACATTGCCCAAGGGGTAGTTGGGAGTTTCATTCCTTCAGTTATTGGTTTGGTGAACATTTATTGAGCACCTACTCTGTTCCCAGCTCCAGACTTGGCCCCGGAATCAATACTGAAGAGCCAGATGTGCCCTTGTGAGACCTATTGACTGGTGGCAGAAACAGACAATAAACAGGGGAACAAATAAAAAGAGTAGGAATTAAACTCACACCATATGTGATGAAGGAACCAGAGTGAAGGAAGGATACCAGGAAAGACCTCACTCAGAGATGGTCAGGGAAGAATTCTGAGGCAGTGAAATCTGAAACGTGAGGAGCTGAGGGAAGCAATTTTCTCACAGAGGAAACGTATGCCCATGGGCTGAGACAGGAAGCGCGTGGCATGCTCAAGGAACTTGTAGGGAGGAAACTGGAAATTCTGTGCATAATTGTATAGCACGGAAGCCCATTTAAGGTCAAAGTAGCTGGTGTGGCTCTCCAGAGCTGGCCCTTTGCCACCACACAGAGCCTAGCGACCCCTCCACAGCCCAGTCATCTCAGGCCGAAGGAGGATCTGTGTGGGAGATTCCCATGGGAGCCTCGGCTTCACCCCATCTGCTTCCTATTTGCAGCAGGCACCTCCCAACTTGAGACTCATGCTCAGAGGCCCCACCCTTGCCCACACCTCTGAAACTTACTGACCTTGACTTGAGAACCATACCAAGGTTCTCAGTCCCAGGCTAACCTTTCCTCAAGTGCTTTCTCTTACAGCCACATAAAGTACAGAAGTTTCCTTCAGCATCTCCCACCGCCCACAAGCGCAAGGCTGCATGCTGTCTCTCAGGCATTAACACCAGGAAGGCAAGAGGACCCTCCCCAAGGAGTCTTCTATCCTGAGGGTGTTGGGGTGGGGGGTGTTCTTGGGCCCCTAAGCCAGCAATTCATAGGAGGGAACCTTGCTGGGTAGGGGCACAGAAAGTCATGACATCTCTTTGCCTATCCTTTTTGCATCAGAATTTCAAGACGTACAACCTACATTTTTTTTTTATAGTTATAGTTTCAAAACCATGATTTTTTTTTTATTGTTTTTGACAGAGAGAGAGAGAGAGAGAGTGACATAGAGACAGAGAGAGAACTGAACTGGGGGAACTCTCCAGTTCAGCACATGGGTCCGCAAGGGTCGGAGCCGGGATTCGATCCTCGATCCCCGGTGCTGCAAAGTGAGTGCCCAACCCACTGAGCCATCCCGGCTTCCCAACAACCTACATTTTTTAAAAGTACAGTTGCCCTATTATACTCATTTTAGGTATACAAAATAGTGACTTGACATTTATATAACTTATGAAGTGGTCATCCCACCAATAAGTCTAATTGCCATCTGTCACCATATAGTCAGTTATTACAATATTACCGACTTTGTGACTTACTCGTTTTTATAATTAGAATTTCGTACTTCTTAATCCTTTTTACTGTTTTCACCCATCCCCCCACCCACGCCCCTCTGGCAAGCCCCAGTTTGTTCTCTGTATCTATGACAGGCTACATTTTTAAAGCTCATTACAGCATGTAATTGGGAAAGCCTGTGATTTGAACTAAGCCAGGAGACTACTTACCACATGTCATCAAGTCGTACAATAAAAACTGCAACTATATGTAGAATAATTTTTAAATGATCCATTTTAGAACTTTTGGGGGCTGTTTAGTTCAACTATACACAGGCACTTTATAATATTTGTATTTGTTATTAAAAAGGTTTCGGGGAATGGAAATAACAGAGAAGCTAATACTATATCTATCAGGTCGCTTCTCTCTGAGAGCCTCCATTTCCATATTAATTAAAAGGGAATAAATATCACTGTCAAACTCACAGGGCTGTTGCGAGGACTGAATAGGCTGATGTATCAGGCACATGGCCTAGGCCACGTCATAGTTAGGACTGATCAACAATCACTATTATCATCATATTACGATGAAAATCTTTCAGAAAAATTTTTTGTGACTCAGACAATTTGCCACTAAGGACAAACTCTTTCATCAATGAGGGCAAGGGTTTGTTCTGTTTGCTAGGGTGATTACATTTGTGAGTTGTCCTCAGATCTCTCAGATATGTTAATAATTTAAAGATCATAGTCGGTTGCTTACTCCTTAGATGACACAGTCCAGTCCCACAGACAGCAATCCTGAAGCCATGTGGAGTCCAGTAGTCTTTGCTTCATTAGACCTGATGACATATGCTATGCTATGTTTATTCCATTTCCTGAGCAAGAAACACTTTGATACTCATTACAAAATAGTTACAATTAAGATATAAAGGGCCTGATTTTAATCATTGTGATTTTTGATACCATTAAAAAAAAAGTTCTGTTTTCTGGGTTTTGATGTATTTCTTGAGTGCTGACCATGTGGTACCCACTGTGCTCTGTGTTCTGTATGAACTGCCTCACCTTCCCCTGGATCAGTTCGGTACGACTCCTACACCCACTGTACAGATGAGAACACAGGTATGTGGAGCTGTGAGGTTCATTGCCCAAGTCACCCACCCAGTGGCAGACGCAGGACCCAAACCCCCAGCCAGCCATCTGGACTATGCTGTCTATGGGAGAAGCGTGTCCCTTCTCTTCAGACTGTGACGGCTAAGAGCACAGACTCCTGGGTGAGTCCCATGACCTCATTGTGCCTTGGATTTCTTATTGGTCAAACAGTGACAATCGTCACACCTACCTCAGATGGCTGTTGTGAGGACTAAATGAGGTGATGTGTACATAGCACTTACCCAGGACCAACGGGCCTCACCCTTTAATGGCCCCGCCAATCCCTCTGGAGTATCACACTTCACTTGATCGGAATTTCCCCAGATGCTCTGGCCTGTAAGTTCCTTGTTCCTAGCCGAGGTCGTGTTCCTTAACTAGCTCCCCCGCTCTGTTTTGGCTTCCTCAGATAGAAGTTGAATTCTTTTCAGAGACCTTACAGCTTCCTTAATCAGTCCCCTTTGATTCCCGGTCTCAGAAATATACATATTCCCACGATCCTGTTGATTCCTGGGCTAAAAGATTTAACAGATCTCCAGATCCACATGCTTCTCTGTTCCCAGCCTTCCTCTTCATAGAAATAAAATCTCAAGGAAATCCGTCAGTCCAGCTTATCTGTTCTTAAAGGATGTGCTCTGCAGAATGAAGGACTCGCCTCATATCTTTGCTGCAGTCAAGCCCCATGAACTCACTGAGGGCCACACACGAAGCTAAATTCTTTGTTTCCTTCTCCCTCTCTCCATCTGCTTCCTACCCACTTACCTACATATCTACCTACCTATGGTCTCACCATCAGTTCTCATTATCCTAGGCAAGTCTCCTGTGAGGAAGTGTTTAAAAGATGGGGCTCTACAGCCAGACTTCCTGGGGCTAAATCCTAGCCTCACTACATACTAGGTGTGTGACTTTGGGCAAAGTATGTAATCTCTTTATGCCTGGTTCCTTCATCTGTAAAGAGTAGGTACTAATAGTACCTACATCATTATGTTGTTTGACAAGTAAATGAGTCTAGCACTTAAGACAATACCTGGCACATATGTTATTGTTTCATTTAATAAGTGGTCTACTCTGGCTTTCAAAGGTTAAATAACTTACTCACTTGCCAAATAAGGTCACACTTGCCATGACTTACAGAGCTGGGACCAACTGATGGCACAGTTGGCGCTGCAGCTGTAATGCTATACCACCTCTTGTTTAGCACAGGCCATGGGGTCATTGCTCAACTGCGCATGTCTAGGCATTGTAGGATACTTTGAAGCAACCATTTCACTTCTAAGAGTTTATCCAAAACTGGAAAGTGTATAAAGGCATAGGTATAAGGATGCTCATTGCAACATTATTTGGGATGGTTTGAGATTAGGATATCTTTCAGTTAAAAAAAAACTAGAATATCAAAAGGCTACCCAATTTAATATAAACTAAATAAATGACTATTCCTCTATACATGATCTTTTGAGTACAAGTTATCATGAAAAGTGTCAAATAGACTTCTTAAATATTGTTGGGGAAAGGCTGTGGGAGATACTCCTGGACTAGAGGAGAGAGAACTGGGTGTCGTGTGTTCTCTAGCTCTCATTCTCTTCCTCTCCCTTGATAGCTATCCAACTCAAACTATCAAAGTACTACTCACACCAGGGTCTGCTAAATCTGGGAACTCTATTTCTAAAAGGGAAGAGAGTTTCTCAGTCCAAGTTTCAGACTTGGAAAGGCCCAGGATGGCCTCTGGCACTGCCTGGGACAGATAGGGTGATACGTGTGGAGTTGGGTGGCATACTCACAACAACAGAAGCAATTGCTGCACTTCTGTCTCTCACCCTCACTTGGATCTACCACATGTTCAACAAATACCTAGATAGTCAGATAAAGAGCTAGGCTTTTTCTTTCTTTATTTATTTTTTTTCATTATTACAAAAAAATTGTTGTGCTGCTCAAATTAACACAGTGCACTGTGCACTTCCCTTTGCATGTGTAGACACAACCCTTTTAAAATCTGTATTAAAAAATAGAATTGGCAGTGGCTTTCGCTCCCACTTGAGCTTGCCAAAAGGTTAGAAATGAGCATGCTTCTTCCTGCCTGTCTTGGCTGTGTTCCCTATTAGGAGTTCAGTCTCCACAGAATCCTTCTCTTCCTCAGCTTTCCCTTGAGCGGTAAGTGGAGTGAGGGGGTGAGGTTGGAGAACAGGCCCCACCTTTCACAATCAAGCAGGTGGCGATGTAGAAATATCAGGTGCTGGCAACAAAATTTTGGAGTTTCTGATCAAGTTCCCAAGCTGTTGTTTAATCCTTAGTCATCCCTCTTTGCATACTTCCTATTGCTACTGCTTACATAAAATCAGAAGGGACTAATTGCCTCAATCTGTATTTTCCATAAAGCTGTGCTTAATACAAAAGCCACAGGGACTCCCTCTATGATCAGTTTGACCTCATGTGCTATTTTATTTGCTTCCAAGTAGTCTTTTCTATCTTCCCCTTACATTCTACACTTTTCTTTGTCCCAAGTGACTATCAGCAACATGGGAGATATTTAAATATTTCCTGCAGAGAAACAAGACGTCAGTTGAATTTCATACCCACTTCTTGGGATAGGATCGATTATCAATGGGGTTGGTGCCACAAACAGAGGTCCTTATAGAATTACCTAAATTATTTTGTTTTTCCTAAAGACTATTCCAGGGACAGAGAACAATCATTCTTCAGAGCTTCTGCACACACACACACACAAGTCAGATTGTTTCAGCTAATTAAAATTGAAATTGAGGGCCCTTGTGATCTCAAACATGTCACTCAACTATAGACTTTCTCTTCAGGAATGAAAGGACAAGATCCTTAAGGCAAATGCCAAGAAAGCCAGCCCCTAGGAGGTGTCCCTTTGTTGCCAGAGAGTCTCTGGTCCTAAAATTTCTTTCCCTCTAATGTTTGAATTCTACCTTTTGTGAAAACTGCCTTAAAACCCCCAAAACCACAGTAGAAAAAATACAATCAAACCCTAAAAGCTCTCAGTCAATTTGTTTGTTGCTTATATATCATTCATTTAAACCATGTCTCATGCAAGAGAGGCTGGGAAAGTAGCATTTGGCAGAGGGTGGCAAAGAAGAATGAGATCTACAATAGCTAGTATTATATATTTCAACCAAACATCACTATCTGCCAAAATTGTCATTCTTTCCTTTTCCGCCTATGAAAAGAAGAAATATTTCAGATATATGTAAAAGAGAGAATCTGATTGGTCTAGCTTAGTCAAGAAGCCCCCGATCCAGTCAGCGATGGCTAAGGTACGAACGTGGCTGCAAAGCATTCATTATTATTAAAAACAATTTGTAAGTACACCTATGCAACCACACCCAGCTAAAAATAATAAAACATCACAGGTCTAATTGAATCTTCCTGACTATTCCTCCTCCATTGCATTTCCTTACCCTGGCCCCATAAACAAGTACTAGTCTGAACTTGGTATCTGTCATTCCTACATATATGAGGGCTGTCTGGAAAAAACTCAGCCATTGTCAATATAATGAGAATGGTTACATGGCTGAATACTTTCTTGACAGCCCTCATATTTTGACTGTGTGTGATTGTTTTCATAATATTCCTTACACTGTTTTAAAATATAGTGCACATTTTAATTTAAAAGGAAAGGTTTTGTTCTGTAAATTTGTAGTACCTAAATCATAAAATAGTCATGAAAAAAACAATCATCCTATCAAAAAATTTGTGCAAATACTATAACTAAGCCCTCTCTGACTTGCATTTTAAGCTAATTATGATTTTTTGAGAATTATTCATGTTATGATAATACATATGATGTAGTTCCTTCCATTTCACTGCCAAATGCTAAGTATTGCTTTGGTGAATATAACACAATTTGTTTACCCATTCTTTCATTGATGGATATTTAGATTACTTACTGTTCTTTGCTACTACAACAATGTTGTGATGAACTTCTTGCACATGCCTCTTTCTGCATACATGAAATTATTTCTCTAAGGCATATTCTCAGAGATAGAATTGCTGGGTCAAAGGTTCTGCGGTTTATAATTTTATGAATATTACCAAATGGCTCTCCAAACTGGTTTATCAATTATCTGTTCAGTGCATGGCATTATTCTTCTAATTGCTCCACATTCTCACCAAGTCTTGGTATTGTCAAACATTTTGGGTTATGCCAATCTCATGAGTGTGAAATGATATGTTGTCACTTTAAATTATATTTTCCTGATTTCTAGTGAGATTAACTATTATGTCAGATGTTGGTTGACCATCTAGCTTTTATTTTTCATTAATTTCCTAATGATATCATTTGCCCATTTTCTCATATATTTGTTGTCTTCTTCTTATCATTCATATCTTTCTATGTCTGACTTCCACAACCAGACGGTGACCATATCTAGTTAAGAGTTACAGTTTCCACCATTTGTTCAATTAGTATCTACTGTATGCCTAGGACATGCCAGATACTATGGAAGCATTAGAGATACAGGACCTTGCCCTGGAGATATGATGAGGGTGGCTGATAAATTCTGCCTCCACTGTAATATTTTGTGTTACATTAGATATATCTGGATATAACCAGTTCTGTGTAGTAACATGGTATCTTCCCTCCACCATTCTTGATCTTGAACATACAGATGCTTACATTTTTCAGTGCACAGTGAAATGGAAGTGTGTTCAAATCAAAACATAGTCAACATGAGCTTCCCAGCTGAGGCCTGAGTTTTGAATTTTTTTGGCTGAGTTGACCCCTTATGGTGGTAGTCCATGGACTGCCCTTGGTTCTGGGGGTCATAATGATGGACCCAAGTTTCCTGACCTATAATCATCTTCTCTAAGAAGTCCTTGCCTTCTTTTTCAAAAATTTCAAAACAGTTGAAGAAATTTTTTGTTAAGAATTTAATGACAGCATACCATTTGAACCAAACTTCTGAACGTGCTTTCATTTTGATGTGCACTGCATGGAAAATGTAAGCATCTGTGTGTGCAAGGTCAAGAGCGATGGAGGGGAGATACCGTGTGACTACACAAAACAGGTTATATCCAGATATGTCTAATGTGAATATATATATATGTGAATATATATAATGTGAATATATATATATATATATGTTATATATATATTCATATACATGCATACATATATATTACAGTGGAGGCAAAATTTATCAGCCCGATCATGTATTGTGTCTTTTACAATTCTTTGAGTATGTCTGGCACACAGAAATTTGTTGAACAACAAATAAACACTGTCCTCTGCTATATGCGTAGGACAAGTCTTCAAATGTACTCTGTATAGCTCTAAAGTGAAGAGTAAGTATAAATAGGTAAAAGTCATATGGAAAGACTAGGGTTCAAACATAATAAAAAATTTCTAGGGGAAAGCCGGGACGGCTCAGCGGGTTGAGCGCTCGCTTTGAGGCCATGAGGACCGAGGATCGAATCCCGGCTCCGGCCCAGGCAGGACCCACGTGCTGAACTGGGGAGTTCCCACAGTTCGGTTCTCTAACTGTCTCTGTCTCTGTCTCTCTCTCTATCTGTCAAAAAGTAAAATAGAAATAACTATGCA
>PVKE010002615.1:0-13680 GCA_004027555.1 Craseonycteris thonglongyai | reverse complement strand
AATAAAATGGGGATGCCAGGATAGCTCAGTAATTGACCACTTGCCTCACAACTGCAAGGTCTGGGGTTTGATTTCTGGCTCCAGCCTGTGCAAACCCGCATTCTGAACTATAGCACAGCTGTTAACCACCAGCGTGGCATAGCATTGAAGCTTCTCACCCTGCATGGCCCACATGTGAATGAAATCATGTCACAACTAATGATGTACAACTATGGAGACTGCTCTGGGCCCTCCCTTTCTCAATCAATCTCTCTCTCTCTCTCTCTCTGTCTCTCTGCCTCTCTCTCTGTCTCTCTCTCTCTTTCTCTCTGTTTCTCTTTCTCTCTCCCTCTCTTCTCTCAAAACAACAAAATAAATCTTACAAAAAAATATTTCTAATAATCAGATGTGTTAAAAAATTGAGTAGTAGGTGCCCCATCATGGGACGTCAAGTACAGCCTCATTCCGCCTCGCAAACCTGGTGTATAGGAATACAACAATAGATAAAGATTGGACTAGTTAGATTCTCATCTATTCCTTGACATTTTATAAAATGCAGTGTATCCTTTCAATTAACTCAAGATCCCACTTCTTTTTTTCTTCTTTTTTTTTCACTTAACAAATCCTTCATGAATATAATCAATGATATTGTAATAACTATGTGTGATTCCAGGTGTGCACTAGCCTTACCAGGGTTGTGGGGGAGGGATCACTTCCTAAGTTATATAAATGTCTAACCACTATGCTGTACAACTGAAACTAATATAATATTGAATGTCAACTGTAATTGAAACATTAAAAAATAATAATAAATGAGCAGGAACGCCAAGATTCGGGATTCTATTTTTAATTATTGGAATTAAATAATATTTTCTGCCCCCACAAAAAAATTCCTCATAATTAGGTGTAAAATTCAAATCTGTGGATCTGATATTTTTACATTAAAACGTCTGCAATTGCTCACTGAATGCCATAAATCTATCCCTTTCTCACGTCTGTCGTTAGTTTTGTAAGCATTTCCGTTATAACCTTTTCACCTTACATAACCCTTCACATTATGACAGAGTGGACTTAACATTTTATTTCATGCAGATGACATGTTGTTGCACCATAATGCTTGAAAAAACAATAAAAAGGGATTTGCTTCCTATCACAACATTACTGCACAAGAAACAAAATCACTATTCTGAATCCAGCCCTTCTATTACCATATGCACATCTGAAAACTTAGAAGCATTAAGCTTGGAATTAGGCTCTCTTTCGATTTAAAAACATACACATTCTGCTAAAAATTGCAGGTTTAATCAGGAAGAGAGCTGAAAATCCTTTATGTTTACTTAAACTAGGCATGTGGTTTCCGGCAACACTGAAGAATCGAAGAGCAGTCCTCTTTCACTCTCTGAATATCTATCCTGTTTATACATTATAGATCGTTATGTGGCTGCCTGCGCAGTCAGTAAACATTTGTTGAGTGCCTGCTAGGAACGTGACATTATGCTTAAGTTAGGGTCTGGTGTAATGTGTGAAAGATAGGATCTCTACTCTCTAGGAACTTGCACTCTTAGTGGAGAGAGGTCATGTATACCAAAAATGAAGACTGTGTGACACACCTGAATGAAAGCCAGAGTCTGGCCCACAGTAGGCATTCATAAGTGTGTCTGTAACAAGAGGGCCCAGAGCATACCCCAGAGTGCTGGCTTGCATGCCTGGATGGATAGTTCACTGTGAGAAGGAACACTGGAAGGGGCAAGATTGAAGGCGGGAGAAATGGGGAGTAAAGGGTAAGAGCATCCACGTGTGTTGGGCGTACTAAGGGTGGGATACTATTGAAAGTCTAAGAGTTGAACATGGTTTAGGACTCAGGGGAAGTATCTAGGATGGAGACATGAATGTGTGAGTCATTTGCACATAGGTCAAAAAATAAGAGGGGAGAGGGAGCCAAGGGTCATACTTGGAGAAATGCCACCTTTAGTGGCTGGGTAGGAATGGATGTATCCACAAAGAAGGCAGAGGAGGACAGATGGGTATCACAGAGACAAAAAGGACAAGAGAGATGAGCAAGAGGTTTGAATGCTGCTGAGAGGCCAAGTGAATGAGGACACAGGAAGGGCTGTTGGCTTTGGTCTGGGGTAGCTGGACAGGCGTTTCATCATTACTGGTGATGAAACTTGGGTCAGGGAGTCAGGGCTTATGCTGATTCCAGAGGAGCAAGGTGGGAATAGTACTCAGACATGGAGAGGAGGAGGCCAGGCATTTTGGTCAGGGGGAAAACCATAACCTAAATCCCAAACGATGAAGTAGCAATTGGGGAACAACGTGTATCAGAGTGGAATTTCCCTGTGTAGTCACCTTCTGGAAGGGGACATTAGAGAGGAAACCTGGGCCAAAAGGAACTTGGATGTTGGACCAAGAACTTGGATTTTCCTCACTCATTTGGTGGTTTCTGAATCCATAGAAGCGACTGTATAAAGCCACAAACAACACTTAGTAGTTATAGAAGATGAGATTCTTCTTAGTGATTGGGTGGGGACACACTTCAGAAACACGAGTTCAAGCTAGGGTTCAACAGCAAAGGACAAAAACACGCTTCGGAGTGGGCTGATTTGTTGCATCGTCTTGTGAGCTCATGGATGGGAAGCCCTCCAACCTCCAAGGGAGGCACTATTTAGAGGTGATAGAATCATAGTAACAACTATCACCTCTTCAGAGGGAGGAGTAGGAAATTGAAGCTCCAGATTGAATGTGGGGAAGTAAATGACTACTCTCCTATAATTTCTGACTTGACTTGGTGAATTATAAAAAAAAAAAATGGGTGGGGGTTGCTCTACTGGGTCCAAGGAGTTGAGTTGATCAGGTTCCCACAGCAAACAAAGCCTTCATCTCTTCTGCATCCACAACCTTGATTCATTTTAGGAATATGAGGTCTCTGCTTGCTCTGGTAGATTCAGGGCTCTCTGTGCACTTTGGGGAAAAGATTCACATCTGTGCATTTGAGAAACAAAATGCTATGGTCCTAGTCCCTCTCCCCCCACCTTCTACCTCTAGTAGAAAAAAATAGAGGAAAGAAGCAACATAAAGCAGTTTGAAATTCTTTCTGCAGTTTTGCAGGGGGAGACGGAGGACTAGAGAAGTAAACACAATTGGTGTCAGGAGAAGAGAAGCAATGAAGGTGATTTATCTCTGTGTACCTCCCTTTTCCCCCACCCAAATGACCATAAGGCAACATATTCCTTCCTTCATTGATTTAGTGAGATCTTACCTCATGCTCAGCACTGACCTAGGCACTAAGAATTACCCAGTGAGCAGCACAGACACTATCCCTGCTCTCATGGCATTTGCAGTGTAATGGGAGAGATAGAGATTCAGGCAAGCCATCACATAGGTTAATATGCATTTACACAGATTATGGGTATAGCAAGAGCAATGAAGGACAGCTGTCAGGCACAAGACTGGGTCCTAAGGGTGACCTACCTCAAGAAGTGTGGATGGAGCTAGTACTGAAGGCGTATTAGGACTTAGTAGTCAAACAGGATTGGGAAGATGGTCAGAAGAGGCAGGGAGCAGGCCCTAAGGCCCAAATGAGACCAACAGTGCTACTCGTAGGAATGAGGAAGAAAGGCCAGATCACAAGGGCAGGCAAGGAAGATGGTGCCAGGGAACTCCTCGGGGGGCCACACTACCCAGGGCACCCCATTGATAAAGATTTAGGTCGTTATCCTAAAAGCAATGGGCAGCCAATGAATATTTCCAAGCAATGAGTAGATGGTAAGATCAGATTGCTCTTGGAATCATCAACAACAACAACATGAATGGTACTGCTGCTTGCATTGTATTCATGTTTGGAGTTAGTAAGGCACTTCTCCATCCTCCTATCCCTAGGGTCTGTCACTGCCCCTGGCCCTGTATTTTTTCTGGCGCCAATAGCTCACTTGGCTGCTGCAGAAGGAGGAGAAAGAGGCAGCCGGCAGATGTTCCCCTGGAATAGTAGCCAAGAGAAAGCTGCTTTCAGGAAGCTGGCACGCACTTAGAAACGTGGGAGTCAGATAAGGGCATCTTGGAACAATTTGGAGGTTCCTCTAGCCTGCTGAAGAATGCTGTGCTTATGAGGGAAATGCTCAAAATACCATGTGCAGTGGAAAAAAGCCAGGGTCAAAGCAGCAGAGGCAGATCCAATGCCCCCGGAGCCTCGTGTGCTCATATGTTATAGGTGTACATGAATGTACTTCTTGGGGAAGAAACATAGACGTCAATCCACAAAAACTATTAACAGTAGTCAGTTCTGTATAATGGGACTATGGCCATATTTTTATTCTTTATGCCGCACTGGGTTTTCTAGATGTTTCTCTAGTCAACATGAGGCAGTCAGTGTATGGGCAAGATGACAGCTTCTGCTGCCTTCCCTGAGGTCTGTGGCTGGTCTGGTCCTGCCTCTCCTGGTCTTTGTATCCTCGAACACCCTTGCTCAGCATCTGTTCTACCCAGGATAATCCGAATGAGAAAACTCAGCTCCTGCTGACCCATTTTCTCTCAGGACAACTGCTCTGCTCCCTAAGACCATGAAGTACAATGCAGAGGGACTGAGGATTGAGCTCCCTTGATCACCCCTTCAATCAACCAATGGTCACTGAGTTGCTCCCTCCATACCAGAGGCTGTGGTTCAGATAAGAAAATAACAAGTCACCCCCCACAGATGGAGAATAAGCCACTGGGGTCCCCAAAGCCTCAGCCTTGTGTGTTTCACCACCCACCCCACCTAAGAAGCCAGTAACTTCACAAGGATAATATTTTTGTAAGTTTACATTGCTAGGCTTATTTGGATCTAGAGGTCAAGGGTGATTTTTCAGGATTGCCCCAAGTAGAAAGCAGTCGTTCATGATATATCAGTCCCCACATAGCCTGCTCCTCACCCATATCACAGTATTTGGGATCTCCGTGCAGGGCCTGTCCCAAAACAGTGCCTGTGACATAGAAAGCATTCAAAAATGTTTCTTGGTGTATTTGTTTGGAACTTTTCAATAGCTGATGAACAGGTTATAAGCCAACAAAAGGATTCACGTAATTTAAAAATCTATGGTAGAACTGGATCTCATTGACCTGACCTGGGTCACATGTCCATCACTGAGCTAGTCACTTCCCTAAGAGGATAGAACGTATTGATTAGCCAACCCCTGGAGTCTGGGGCAGGAGTCAGCCTCCCTTAAAAGCTCAGACTGAATGTGGGATATGGATCATTCCCCAAAGAGGAAATTGAACTGTTGTTTCCATCAGATAAAGGAATAGATGCCCACCTGGCAAAATAGCAGATACCCACAAAACTAAAGGCATCACTTAGGGCCCTTTGCAAAGCATCTGCTTCCAGCTGAGTTCATGGAGGCAACGTGGTATGGGAAGTAGCACACTGGGCTCAAAAAGACAAGACCAGGATTCTGGACTCTGTGGTCCTCGTCCCTCAGACCCATTTTCCATACATGGTGATTCAGCTAAAATGCAAACTGAACCATATCTCAGCCTGGAATTCTTTATTGCCACGCCCACTTCACCTTTCTCCCAATCCCTACCTCATTTCACACAGGATCAAGTCCAAGGCTGGAAGTGACATACAAGATCTCCTGCCTGCCTTTCAATCTTACAGTATCATCCCAGTAACCCAGGATCGCTGTAGTTCACACTCAGATGCACACACACCAAGCTGAGTCTATTTGTGTCTTTGCTCAGGCCTTTTCCTACAGTGCCCCTTTGCCTTTCCTCACCGAAAACCTTGCCAATCCCATCTCATCCTTTACAACTTGGGCTAGACATCATCTTCGAAAAGCACCCCCACCCCTGTCTTTCCCATGAGCACCATAATACCCTAAACATACCTCTCTCTTTGTATTTGAAATATTTATAATTATGTTTTTTAAAAAATAATAATAATCATGGTAGGAATCTTGTCTTACTTACTATATGTGCAAGCCCCACGTGCTGACATCCTCACTGGCCCCAACTTATGCTTAATAAATGTTTACTGAACTGAATATTTCAAGATTCTGTTCTCCCGTATACAGAATGAGAACATTGGACTGGATGAGCTATGAGATGCCTTCTAGCTCTGGACAGTCATAGATCAACTAGCTCTTGTCACATGGGAGCAAAATTAAGAGGGAATGAGACACAGGGAGGATGAGTTTTGCTTTGGGAGATAGAAATTCAGAATAAGTCCTAACCAACAGGAGATAGCACTGCCCAAACTGGGCAGCCCCTGAATTCTGTATATAGAAAATAAGGCTAGTGTGTGTCAATATATACATATATTACAGAGAGAGAGAGAGAGAGAGAGAGAGAGAGAGAGAGAGAGAGCATGCTATTTTATCCAAGTTGTAAGCCACCACATAAAGCATATGGACATTCACAGACAGTGTCCAGCATGTGCTTTTCACAGTCAATACTCAACAGTTTTGCAAAAAACCAACTTTATCTGATTCTCACCCCCAAGGATGGACTGCCATTTACCAGCTTAAGGGAGAGTCAAGGAGCCATCCGTCTATCATACACACAGCCAATAGACTCCTGACTGATTCTCACCATGCCAGCAATTTAACCTGAAAAACCTCTGAAAGGGCTTCTGATCATCAAGAGGGGAGGGGAAAAAAACTTGAAAAATAAAAGTTAAAGTGCCTTAAAGTGTCAAAAGCTTAATAACAATGAACTAGTCCCACCCACAGTGAGCCACTTGAATGTCTGCAGCGAAGACTCGTACAAGTGTTATCATCAACTTCTTCAGATTCCATTACTGTTCTTTTGACATCTGGTAGAGATTGAATGAGAGGCAGGCTGGATTTACGGTTAGGGGGAAACTCTGAAAGTAGGACAAAAAAGTCAGTATTTCATCATGGTTAGGCAGAATGACTTTCCCAAGAGCGTCTTCATTTTTCAAAAATTGTATTTCAATTAATTGAGGAAAGTGGAATATAAGTTAAATGTTTATAAAAATCACATATTCTAGGGTGAAGTCCAGTTGAAAGCTTTAAGGATATGTTTGAATCAAAATAAAATGAATTCTAATTGATCGAGCACTGATTTTCTTACACTCAAGGGAGAGTTCATTTTCAGGGGCATTACCTCATCATTTGTGTTGCTGGTTTGTTTTTTTAACCCCTTTGCGTTTGTGCCAAAAGATGTATTTTGTCTCATGACTAGAGTTTTTGGTAATATAAATGTACTTTGCTGCATTTAATTTATTCATTTAATTTCTGCTTGGGTGATAGTCATCTGTCTTTTTCCCTCTTCTAACTCAGACTTCCTGACAATTTTATGTAGAAAATTAAAGTAATATTCTTTCTGAACCGGAATTGATTTTTGCCCAGGTCTTGTTTCAGAAATAATAGCACAGAAAAATAATAGACTCGAAGACCTTGAATTTCACAGATTCCTTCTTTGCTGTCTGGCTTGAAGCCATAATATGAAGTCAGAGTTTTTTGCTTCTTTCTCTCTTCATCTCCCACGTTTAAAGAGTAATCACTGGACTTGTGTCACTGGTTTGTATGACTTTGTTGTTGCTGCCGAAAATAAATTGGTTCAAGGGCTGGTAATTGAATCATATGCCTATATTTTTTTCCCTTGGCAAAACCTTTCCCATCTAGTTCTGCAAGGCAATGACAACCAGATCTTACACTCTTGGGCTCTTGAGGTTGAAGGGAACCCTCAAGATCCTGAAGTTCAACAAAACTGAGATGGGTGAGAGGGGCAACTATCTGGCTATAATTTAACCCCAGTCTTCATGTGACAGTTTTATTTGGCCTCATTTATTCAAATATTCCTCTCCTCTCCTCCCCTCCCCTCCCCTCCTATCCCCTCCTCTCCCCTCCTCTCCCCTCTCCTCCCCTCCTCTCCTCTTTCTCCATAGGGAAGAACAAAGTAACTGTTGCTTCATAAATTGACCAAGATATAAACAAGCATGTTCAAGGAAGGAAGCCAACACCTACCTCCATCCGCACCCTCCAAAAGAAAAAAAAAAAAAAATCAAGTTAAGAATTGGTTCCCATAGATGAAGTTAGCCACATGATGGCTAGGTCCCCAGTCTACGATATGTAGAGACAGCCTTAAAATTGGTTATATATTCCTCCAATATGTTTCACTCCTTGTGTTCTGTCATCTCATGACATTGGGCCAAACTGTCTGTCTTAGGATAAGGGTTTCAGAGAACTAAGTTTGAGAGCTGGCATTGTCTCTACACAGCTATTGGACTCATAATGCCTCTTAAATTCTGTGGGTCTCAGTTTCCAAAAATATAAGCTTGACCTCAAAGTCTCTTCCACTTCTAACATTCTGGAGTCTTTGATATCTTCTGAATATCTTCTCAAAGTGCCAGTATTCTGTTTGTAGTGCTCTTATGATATCCAACTTTAAATTATCCTTTTCAAAAAAGCAAAGTCTACATTAAAAGAATGTTTTTCACTTTCATCATCCACTTTCCTCTATGGGAAAGTGCTGATATTATTTGCAGGTTCTGTCATTGCCATTTTAAAGACATCCTTACTTTGTGGAGGGCAGTTCCTGCTGCCCAAAGGACATGCTCTGTGGAGCCAGCCTGAAAGGGGTCTCACCTGGGGCCCCTCTCCAACACATAACGGCTTGGCCACCCCAGGAAGACAAGTATTTGTGAGCCATTCCCTCAGCTGTCCAACAGAGCAGCTACTATCCCTGTGTGGCTCTTCAACCCTTGAAAGATGCAAATTAGGATGTGTTAGAAGTCCAAAACTACACCCCAGATCTCAAAGACTTACTATGAAAACATGAATGCAATTTTTATATTGATTCCACTTTTTGAGTGACAATATTTTGGATATACTTAGTTAAATAAAATATATTACTAGAATTCATTTCCTCTGTCTCTTTTTAGTTTTTTTGAAGTGGATATATTATATCTGGACCTCACATTCAAACAAAATGTCTCACACTTTTCTGCCACTCATGGTTGGTAATGGCTGCCTGGACCACTCCGTGAGCATAGCTGAACTCACCTAGTAAGAGGGTCGTGATCGGTTAGAAAAATCTACCATGGATGAAAGGCCAGGAGTGAGGTATGAGGCCCCTTGTAGGCTAAATTCAGATGGGCACATTTCCTTACACGAGGCAGACAGGAGAGGCTCAATATCCCCAAAAGGAAAAAAATGTTCCTCAAAGCCAAGTTACATAATTGCTGATGTTTTTAAATTTCTTTGAAAAAAGTTCAACAAATTCACACTGATTTCAGCACCAGGAAAGCTGCCAGTTTGGCAGTCCCACACTGAATGTTCCCTCTGATCTGAGGTACAAAGTTCCTGGGCTAAAATTTTTTTTTCCTGCTATAGGACTTCTGACCTGCTTGGAAACGTTACAGTCAAGAATGTAAAACTACAGCAATGAGATTGTGTTATGATGTAGGAGAAAGTTTGTACACGTGCAAATGAAACAGAACCCAAAGAGCCTGATGCTCATGCAAAGAGGGTCGGGGGGGAGGGTCAATTTACTTTCACAAAGTGCCTCCTTTCTAAGAGGTTTTTCAGACAACAGACTGCGAAGCTCTTCAGTCCGATGTGTGTTGTAGGGCCCTCTTTACTTCCTACCATCAAGAACTACTCTTACCCCTGACAAACCCCTCCCTGGCTCCTCTCCTTACTAAGCTCCACTCACACACTCAAAGCTGTGCAGCTAAGACAACGTGGTTTCTCAAGCGTACCCTGCTGTTCCCTCTGCCTGAAATGCTTTTCCCTCAACCACCTCCCTCCACGTGGGAAACGTCTACAAATCTTTCAAACCCGTTACGGCCCGGTTTGCTTTCTGAGGCCATGCCAAAATATTGGACCTTGGTCCAGGTTTCAGGTCCCACGCAGGGGCATGAATTGCACCTACGCTTATGTGTTTGCCTCCTTCTCCAGCTTGCAAGATGCAGGTTCTGGATCAAATATTATCATCTGTGTTGCAGTTAGCAGTGCCTGCAAGTTTCTGGCTCGTTACAGACCAGCTGAAAAGTGCTTATGGAAAGAACAAGTGAATGAATGAATGAATGAATGAACACGTGAGCATTGAGTTCTATTGTTTCACAATCAAAGACTGGAATTATTCGAATCACCAAACTCAAATGTTTCCTTCCCCCATGCTTGAATAGACTCTCTTCACTTTTAAACTTGGAAGCCTCTGCGTGGGATTTGTTTAACTTCAAAAGACAGAGTTGACCTATTTCTCCATGCTTAATTTATGTTTAGTTCTGTTTTACTAGCAAGTGTTCAGCAGTCATGATGAAGAGGCAATCCAGTGGCATTTGATAATAGATAAGCCATCTGGATGCATTATCCATCAGTCCATGAGACACATACTTTGACTGCTTGGTCTAAGAATCAGGATAAGTGCATATTCATCCATCTACATTCTGTTATGCAGTCCCTGTGTGATCAATAAAATATCTTTCACAAGAGGTTTGGTAGGTGAAGGATCTATTACTATAACAATAGAAAAACAGAGTGAAATCATTCATTTCAAACAGAAACGGAGGCCATGCCATCCTTACAAAGGTCCAAAACAAAAATATTCATTAATTCTCTTATTTAGTTTATTTAGGGCCAACTGTGATATGTCAGTAAAATTGGCCTTCTGGTTTTATACCTTCTGTGATACACTGTCTTCATGAGGGCAAGGATCTTGTCTATTTTGTTCACCACACTGACTACCACCATAATGAAGTCCTCCATAAATAGTGTTGGCCAGCTAAATGGAAGAACGACGATGGCATGTAAGGTAGAAAAGGGCGTGTTATCAAATTACTCCCATAACGAACTGGTGCGAGGAACAGCTCATTTTGGGTAAACATGCTATGTTCTCTCTTCTAGAAAAATAAATGTCACGTGGTGATGTTAGACTATTACTTTCTCCCCACATCATTCTTTAAAGATTTTTTTTTTCTGACAGAGAGAGACAGAGAGAAGGGGGAGGGCCCAGAGCAGTCTTCATAGTTACATGTCATTGGTTTTCTACATAGTTTCATTCCACAGGTCGGGGTGGGAGGAGCGGCACACAGGGGCCTCCCACATGGGAAGCACACCCGGGTGAGAGCCAAGCTGGGGCCACACCCGAGTTCAGCGTATGGGTCTGCATGGGCCAGGGCCGGGATTTGATCCTTGGACCCCAGGGCTGCAAGACAAGTGCGCAACCCACTGAGCCATCCAGACCTCCTTCCTTCCCTCCCCCCCCCCCACATCATTCTTGAATGTAAAATTAAGAGGGTTGTGCTTTCTTTCAAGAGAAAGACAAATGAATGTTGGAAACCACCTTCATTCCAGAAATACCAATAACTAAACATGGAAAAACACATCTCTGCATAGTGACTATATTGGTGAATTCTTCGAAGAGCCTATTAGATAAGAAAGGAGACACCAGCACCAGTAGCAAGACAGTGATCAGTGGGCGCTTTGTGTGTGATGGGTTCCATCTCTCTTCCCATCGAGTCAGCACAGGCTGGGAAGAGGTTGTGCTAAGCTTCTGGGTTGCTGCGTCACTCAAAGCTTTCAAAAGCATGCGGAAACCCGAACTTGAGGGGAAAAGATGGTCCACAGAATGGAAAGTTACAGCTTTCATGGAACTTTGTGCCAGAGTTCTGACTGATTAAAAATGATGAGTTTACAAAGAGCAACAGTTTGTGTCAAAACTAACTATATCCTTACTGATATTACACTCGGATTAGTCTACTGTGGAAAGAAATATAGCACGAGAAACACATTTTACTTAAGTATGAGTCCCCAAACTAAAGATGATTTTAAATTCACTAAGGTAGTACTGACACTTAAAAAAAAAAAATTATAAAGACGCACAATGTGATGTTTTAATATATATATACATTGTGAAATAGTTACCAAAATCAAGCTAATTAATATATCCATAATATCAAATAGTTACCTTTTCATTGTTGTTGTTGTCATTAAGTTGTATTAGTTCCTTATGTATTTTGTATACTAACCCCTTATCGGGTGTATGGTTTGCAAATATTTTCTCCCATTTGGTAGGTGGCATTTTCATTTTGTGGATCGTTTCCTTTGTTGTGAAGACGTATTTTTAGGTTGATATAGTCCCCCTTGTGTGTTTTTGCTTCTCTTACCTTTGTTTTTGGTGTCAAATCCAAAAATCATTTCAAAGACCAATATTAAAAGACCCATTTTTTTAAATTGGATTGCTTGTTTTTTTGTTGTTTAATTGTACACGTTCTTTGTATATTGTTTATATTAGCCCCTTATCAGAGGTATTGTTTGCAAATATTTTCTCCCAGTTGGTTGGTTGCCTCTTTGTGTTGTTGATGGTTTCCTTTGCAGTGCAGAAGCTTTTTAGCTTAATAAAGTCCTATTCATTTATTTTTGCTTTTAGTTCCCTTGCCATTGAGATTGGGTTCATAAAGTACTCAGTGATAAGAAAGGATGAAATACAGTCATATGTGACAACATGGGTGACCTTGAAACCATCTTATTAAGTGAAATAAGTCAGAATGAAAGAATCAGGAAATATATGACCTCATTTATAGGTGGAATACAAAACTGAAAGTAACAAAGAAACAAAAACTTATGGACACAGTCAATAGTTTGGTGGTTACCTGAGGGAAAGGGGGGAGGGAGAGTGGGGTGGGGGGAGGTGAGAGTGGGCACCAGATAAGTGGTGATGGAAGGAGAGCTGATTCTGGGTGGTGAGCAGATAATGCAATGCATAGATGTCGTAATATAGAGTTGTACACCTGGAAACTATATTGCTGACCAATGTCACCCCAATAAATTTAACAATAATAAAAAAAAGAGGGCACCAGCATTATGGACACACTCAATGGTTTGGTGGTTACCAGGATGGGGGGGAGGGGGAGCACAGTTGTGGGGGGAGGTGGGAGTGGCCACTAGATATAAGGTGATGGAAAGGGAACTGATACTGAGTGATGGGCACATAATACGATGCATGAATGATGTGATGTGGACTTGTACATCTGTAAACTGTCTAATTGTTACCAACCAATGTAACCTCATCAAATTTAACAATAAATTTAAAAAAAAAAAAAGACCCATTTCTTTTCCCTGGGGCGATACCCTGAAATGCTCAAGTTTCTGTGCCTTCTCCCAACTACAAGGTTGAGCAAGCATTCTGCATGTGCTGGTGAGCGGTCTGGAAATGTTTGTACTCACCAACAGCAAGGGAGCATGCAGGGAGCCAGGCCAGATGGAGAGGAGGCCCCAGAGACTGGGGGGTACCCACAGGTCAGTGCGGGGCTCCACAGATGGGGCATCTCAAGCACCGGCCCCCTGATGGAGTCTGTGACGGAGTTGGGTGAATACTCAGCCCTTGGTTGAGTTCTGCATTCTGGTTGCTCTGAATCCCCACTTCCCTCTTGTGTGAGGGAGAAAGTAGCTGGCCTCTTGGGCTGCTTCCCATGCAGCTAAGGAGGCTGGATACTTACTCACTACACAATCACTGTATCCCTATGGAGGCATCGGGCCCAGGAGGTCAAGCTGCCCCACCTTGGGAAAGGGGTGATGTGGACAAAGTGAAACTGTTCTTCTTTAATGTGTCTGTTCTCTGATTCTTCTTCTTTAACGTGTCTGTTCTCTGATTCTTCCTTAATGTGTCTGTTCGCTGATTCTTCTTCTTTAACGTGTCTGTTCTCTGATTCTTCTTCTTTAACGTGTCTGTTCTCTGATTCTTCTTCTTTAACGTGTC